>PVIC010030004.1:0-22200 GCA_004025085.1 Thryonomys swinderianus
AGATGTGTGTTTAAAAAACAGTGGCCCAGTAACTAGAGAAACAAAATGGAAGTTGAGAAAATAGGGAACGTGGATGCTTCTTAGCAACTATGAATTCTTTTGTTAGAGTTATATTAGTTAAGAGGCTTGGGGAGCTTAAGTGACACCAATGTAACAATGCTGTAATAACACTGGACATAATAATGCTGTAATAACCCTTTAATGATCCTGAAGTAATCATGCCACAATGATGCTGATTAAGGCTGTGAGGTACTGGGTATCAGCATCTTTAGAGTAGGGAGAATGTCCTTGTTGCATTGGTACAAAATAATGTGATTTCAGAATCAATCTTTACACTGACTACATAGTAAAACTCAATTAGGAAGCATGCACAATCCAATGCATTTGTACACATACCTAAATGCTTATAATCACCCTCACTGAAAAGAAACGGAACAACTTTAGCATTCCAAATAACACTTCCAAACTGCCCCTGTGTTTTCAGACTTTCCCTTTTCAACTCTAGCCAACCATTTATCCAAGAACAGAGATTCTTTTACTTTTGCCTTTTCCAAAGGTCACATAAATAAAAATACATAGTATGAAGTCATTTGAAATTGGTTTTTCTCACTTAGCATAATACATAAATAATTTTCTTTTTCACTGAATACAAGATCAGTGGAAAAAAGCAGGAAATACTTAATGACTTCAGAACATACACATGTTGCATCTTCACATCCTACAAGAGATGGAGAAGTAAATAAGGCGCTGTCAAAACGCCCCTAACAAGAGCCTCATCTATTTAAAGCACATGTATTCCAATTTGCCTTTTCTATTTTGGGCACGTTCAAAGGTCCTCTAGAGGCATGATGGAGGCAAACTCTCCTCCCCACAGGCGTTCCTTAGGCTGTGCATATGGAACTATAATTATTTATTCTTTAATTAAATTTGTTGTTAGTTGGGCACTGAGGTTATTCTATTGCTAGTGAGATAATCCCTAGCAGCACATTTTCTTGTTCTCTGCCAAACTGCTGACCTTCCTGGCTGTCCTAGCTTTATTCATCATGGGCCATGCTGCACAGCACAACTCTGCATACCACAAAATCAAGCTGGAAATCTACATGGAGTAATAAAAAGCACGTCTGGTATCTTCCTGCCCAAGGAACATTTCTAGCTTCCACAATAAAGAATACCTTTTCTTGAGTGCTAAATCTGGTTCTTTCATGTACTGGAAAGCCTTGTCTAGGTAGGGAATTAACATTGGGCTTTGAGGTTGACATATTAGCAGTTAGGGAGATCAATACCTGCTGAGTAAATAAAAGCAGCAACCTCCGTTTCCAGCTATCTTACACATGTACACACACACACATACACACACACACACACACACACACACACTGCATACTTATGTGTCACATAGGGGTTGAGGAAAAGTAGTTTGCAATTTTAGATAAGAAGGCTGGGGAACAGTGCACACTGAAAATTGGTTTGCTGTTGTGTTTTTAATGGATGCTTCCATAAAAACCAAGATGTGCTGTGGGATGTTTAAAATGGGTCACAGAGCCTAAATAATAGCTATGTGAAAACTTGCTCGATGTAATTAAATGGCTAATATCAACCCATTTAAATTGATCAAGTTTGCCAGTGGGCTCAGTTCTGTACTTCCCAAGGTTTTCCTTAAAATATATTACAATTACAAATGGATTCGCCTTCAGTTTTAATTTCTTATTGAATTTCCTTTGAGGTTTACCATGTCCTCTATTTGCCGATAAAAACTTCCTGTTTGGAATTATGAAAAGCTTGTTGTTATAGTCCAGCAACCAGTCTGAGTCCTAAGAGCTCTCCAGAACACCACTGTGCTGAGCAGGCTAGAAAAATCTTCACTGGTTGTTTTCTTACCCCAGAGAAAGAGAAAATATTGTATGAAGACTAAAAAAATGAGTATTGTTTTCTAAAACTCATTGGACAAATAGTTACCCATATTTCTTCCGGCTGGATAACCATCTCTTGAAGGGGGAATATTAAGGTGAAAAAAATCTGTTTTCAATCGCATGAGTTCAGCTGCCCCAAGCAGCAGGAAGTGCTTCCTCCCTGGGCTCTTATTCTTCGCTGAACACATTCTTTAGTCTCAGTTTAATGCAGCTGTCTCTCTTGTAGGACTTTTTTTTTGTCCACTAAGGAGCACAAAAAAATATGTTCAAGTAAATGTTTGCATATTGGCTATGGCTTTGGAAATGAAAGTTTGGGATCCAGTCTGGTGTAAAATACAAGTCATTAGCCAGGTCATCTCTCCCTAGTGCATGAGACAAGGATTTCTGATAGGCCTTATCCAGTATTTTGTTTTATAGGTGCTTTTTAAAACCTTTTTAATGCTATGGAACCTACAGACATCAAATTCTGAGTGCCTATACTCCCAAACACACCTGCCCTGTTTTCTTCTGGAAGAATTCTTCTCTGAGAAGAGTGGCATGATTTGTTCCATACCAAATGTGGAAAACCACTAAAGTGATGAAGCTTTCTTTTAATGATAGAGCTATGCTTGTTCCTCATAGAAATGGAATGCATTGCTCTTTCCTCAGTAACATGGGATTCTTTATGATTTGAACTTCTAAACACTCTACCTCTTCTCCCAGTGCCACTCTTGGAAAATTATTCTGAAATTCCACATTTAAGCATGAAATAACAATAACCAAATGAAACCTTTTCCCACAACCAATTAGAAATGCAGAGTTTCAATGTCCCTCCAGATTAGTTCCATCCAAAACTGCATTTGAAATGATTCACAAGTCTGTGATTCCTAGCAATACCCACAACACAACTTGAATATTGGGCTCCCTTGAAATCTCCTCTGCCGGATCAATGATTGTGTTGCTTTTAAATTCAGTCTCAGGCAAAGTGTTAGAGCACAGACATAATATGGATAAGTGCTTTTCCAGAATGTAACACAAATGACTTCTATTCTAATTCTTGTGTCATCATTTACATCTGAAACCTTCCAAGCGCAACTTTTTACTATCTGCATTCTTATCAGCATTCTGATCTTCTGAACTCACATGACAATTGCCCATCAAACTCTGCTTACAGCATTCTAGGCTTAGATTCCCTAAAGTCCTGTGTAAACTAATTGCCAAAGGTTCTGAACCACATAGATGAGTGTAGTGACAGCAATGAGCCCCTATCTCTGGTGCCAACATTCTGTATTAGTTAGCTTTCCACTGCTGGAATAAAATATGTGACATACAGAACTCAGAGTAGGAAGAGTTTATTTTGTCTCACAGTGTCAGAAGGTTCAGTCAGTGGTCAGTATCTCTGAGCCACAAACATCATGGCACAAGGGCATGGTGGAAAAATGACTGCTAACTTCATGACAGGCATCAAAGCCAGCAAGGAAGATCTTGAAAAGAGGCACTAGGGACCAGATATAGTCCCCAGTGTCAGGCTGCTAGGACTCACTCAGACACACCCTAAGAGTGCTTTGCTAATCTCTTTGGTGTCTCTCAAGACAACCAAGTTGATAATTAAGGTTAATTATCACATCCAATCTTGGAATTGTACTTTATAGAGTCTTTGAAAGTTTGCCCTACCAGTATCCTATAGGAAAGCAGAGTATGGTGTGAAATAATACATACATATGCATGTGGGAATGTAGATTGATGGAACCCTGTGGAGATTGGTGTGGAGAGTCCTCAAAAATCTAGGAATAGAGGTCCCATTTGACTCTGCTATTTCCCTGCTAGGTATATACACAAAAGAATTAAAAGCAGCATACCACGGCAACATACGTGCACCCATGTTTATAGCAGCTCAGTTTGCAATAGCTAAATCTTGGAAGCACTGCAAATGTCCAAAAACTGCAGAGTGGATAATGAAGATATGGTTTTTAAAAAAAATAAAACAGTATTACTCAGCCATAAAGAATGATAAATTAAACTATTTATTCTTAAGTGGATGGACCTTGAGGCCATACTTGTACATGAAATAAATAGAACTCAGATATGTAAATACATATTATTTCTCTAGTATGAGAAACTGAAGGTGTAAGTAAGGCCCAGAATGTATGATAGGTATTGTGAAACAGGAAGAAAAGGTTCAAATGGAAAGGGGAAAGGAGGGGCAGGGGAAAGAAAAAGCTTGATGTAAAAAATGGAAACAAAATTTATGTGTGTATACATATATATATATATATATGTGTATATATATATATATATATAGGGGTGGGGGTTCTAGGGAGGGCAGAACAAGAAAAAATGAGTAAAGATGTGTACAGGTACAAATTCTCAATTCTGAATGTGATCATAGTGTGTATATAAAATATAACAATAAACTTAAGAAAGAACTTAAAGACTTCTCCACATACAACCTGCAAAACACAGTAATTTTTTTGCCATGTATTTTAGAAGAAGCAACTGAAGATGTGAGATGTGAAGTGACTGGCATAAAGGATGCATAAAAAAAGTGCAGTAAGCCCGACACTCAATATGAGTTATCTTGTGCCATTTACAGCACAGTTACAGAATTACTCTTTGGCCACAGGATTGACGTGACACAATCTTTGGGAATATCTACTCATTCTGGATGGGTAAATTCTATGAGTAGTTTTTCCTCCTTTCTTAGGATTTCTTCTCTTCTCCCTTCTTAGGGTTTCTTCTCTTTTTTTCTTGCCTATTTCCTCAGAGATCTTTGGATTGTTCATTCTTATAATTTTTTTCTGTTTGTCTTAAAAATAACCCACTGGGGACAGACAAATTTCAGTAGGCTCCATGGTAAGATGCAGTTACAGATAATCTATGGTACAGCCTACGGGCCTGTCAAAACTCAGGTAACCTCTAACAGGGAACCCTAGTCTAGAGACACAGACATGCACTGGTGATTAAAGGAGGTATGCTGCCTTTCAAAAATCACTTCTGAGAGTTGTCTTTCACACAAACTGTCTTGTTTTCTTTTCAGGGATGCTATTTTCTGTTCTTTTCAGATACGGGTTTGCCAGGGAAATGGAAAATGTGCTTGTCCACATCATATCTTTGGGTGAGTGACATTGGTCTCAATTTATCTTATTCTTAGAGGAATCCTGTGTGTAGGGTTCCTTCAGTGAATTAACACTCTTATTTTCTGTTACAAAATATTAGAATGTTCTCTCCCTCTCTTCCTCCCTCCCTCTCCTTCTCCTTCTCCCTCTCCCTCCTTCTCTCTTTCCCTCCTCCTCTCCCCCTCTCAATAAAGAACCTTCCAGAAGATGTCACAAAGCTTTGGTGACATCTATATGCAGTATTTGCTTTCTGTAGCGAGTGGGTTTCCAAAGAGAATTGACAGCAAGTTTCTCAGTGGCTGAGTGATGTGGAAGATCATCTATGCCAGTCCTGGGAAACCCTCAAGTGTCTCCCAAGTGTATCCTTAATGCTCCTGATTGGCTCCTTAAATCGTGGTGGAGGTTTGGGTTCTATTAGTTTGAATAAGAACTGGAAATGAAATCCTCCACTAGGGGCACAATAGTGTGTGTGTGTGTGTGTGTGTGTGTATTTTTTTTTTTTTTTTTGAGACAGGGTCTTGCTTTGTAGTTCAGGCTGGCTCTGAGCTCACTATGTAGCCCAGGCAAGCCTCGAACTCAGCAATCCTCCTGTCTCTGTCTCCCAAGTACTGGGATTACAGGCATGAGCCACCACGCCTGGCACTGTGGTATGTGGTATTGATGGCTGGTGGGCATGAGTCTCCATGTCCAGCACTGTATGTGGTTACTGGGGATCGAACTCAGGACCTTGTGCTTGTGAGGCAGGCGCCGGAACCACTGAGCTAACCCTCTGGCCCAGTATAATTTCTTATATTTAGAATTCTATTATCTGACCAATCTGGTGATCAGTTCACTGTGCATGATTTAGCAATGAACAATAAAAATAATAAATTCAGATGAGCCTCATCTTGGAGTGAATTGCTACATGTGTGCCAATAAAAACAATATATTTTTTCCATTTTTGACAACCTTCTGAATATTTTGGCAATAGATTCCTCAATTATACACCATTATTATGCAAATAAATTAAAAGAATTAAAATTCACCAGACATATGCCACATACCCTGTATTTTAATATAAAAACCTTAGCACAGACTGCAAAGCAGTAAGATTTGATATAAGTATAGAATTTCTTCATGTCATATTAGCTGTGGGGGCCCAGAAAAGCCCAGCCCCTGTATTATAGTCACCATGATGCTTTCATTATCCTACACTATTGGATTTTTACAGCAAAAAATTGTTATAATTATTTGAAATAATAATTTCCCAGTTGATTTTTCTTATAATCATAGAAGAGAAATAAAATTTCAATAAATACTATTAGACTTTATTTAGACAAAAAGCTTTAAAATATCTTTGAGTGTAGAAAATCCAAAATAATTCTAATTTTCCTTCTATTTCTTCTTTCCCAGATTCATTTTTTAATTGAAGTAAAATTTCATTGTATAATATACTATAAAAATCACACAAGCATAAATGTGACATGGTTTCTGTTATACAAGACACCTAAATTATAAATAAAAAATAGATAACAGGAAGTAGGGAGATAGATTTTTATCATATGAGAAGGGGGAGAAGAGATGGATGGAAGGTGAAAGGAGGGTGGAAAAGGGAATGAAAAGGAATTAAAATGTGTCGTGCTCCTGTAGCAGCTCCACACTTGGAATGTAAACATTATGTATTCAAAAGTATACTGATAAAATAAATCAATAAGATATACATTTTAAGGGCATAGTATGTCTTTACATTTTAATGGAAATTAAAATGTTAGAAAGTAAGACCATGTAAGGTTTTTTTTTTAATTTCACAAATATGAAATGGAGCAAATTGAGAAAACTATCAATATCCTCAAAGGTATTAACTACCTTGATTTATAGATGTGCCAGTCCTATTCCCAAGAGTTAGTCAACTCCATGCTATAGAAAAAAATCTTTCTTAGAGAAAAATATTATAAATTGCTCATTTTATGAAATAAACACAACCCTGGTATCAAATAGATACAGAGAGGATGCCAGAGGCTCATCCCGTTTATTGATATCTAGGTGAAATATTATAAATAAGGGAACATAACAGAATTTAGTGGTATATAAAATAATAATTTGTGCAGAGGGGTATTTCAGGAATACAATGGCAGTTATATCTAAAATTAGGAAACTCAGTTAAATTAGATAATGGTCATTGCTAGATTAAGAAGAGAATATTTTGATGTCAAAATAGGTCACATAAGAATTTTAAAATAATTTTTATTTAAAATAAAATAAAGTAAAACAAATTTCTTTGTTTTAATAAAAAAGTAAAAATAGGAAGAACATTCCTTAATGTGAAAAGGGGTATCTATTTGAAAACAATAAGAATTTATTTAATGATGAAACTCAAAATCATTCTCTCAAAAATCAGAAATATACTGGTGCCTCAAAAAAACCCAGAAATATACAAGGTGACCTTTTATCAATATTACCACTTAACACACAAATTTCTGGTTAATGATGGGAAACATGAGGTTGAATTAATGAATAACATGTTAGAAAGGAAATCTTGAGTTCATTATTTTGGGATAACATCAACATACATTATCATATGCAGACAATGCAAAAGATTCAACAGAAAAATTCTAGGAATGAAACTGCAAGTTCAAAAAACGACAGAACACATGATAATTGGCCCAGAACCTATATGCCAGGAATAAATTTAAATATAATTAAAAAGAAGTGACATAATCACAATATTTACTGAAACTGTCCACCAAGAACTTCACAAAAAGTTATCACTTATGAGATCTGTAGTGTTACAGTTTATATGTAGATGTCCCCAAAGCCTCATGTCCCTGTAGGCAGAGCTTTGGAAAGGTATTGGACCATGGGAGTCTTAGGCTGACTTGCTCTGAAGAGGTGGGGCCTGGTTGGAAGAGGTGGGTCACAGGGTCTGTCTCCCCTCCTGGCTCCTCTCCTGACTTGGCTCCTCGTCTGTCACACTCCAGTCAGGTCCCACCATGTCCCTCTGCCCACCTGCCTTGGAGCCAGCCAATGATGGGCTGTAAATGTGAACCAAACTAGACCTCTCCTTCCCTAAGTTGTGGGTGTCAGGTATTTTGTTGCTGAAATGAGGAAAGTGACTGAGACACTTAATGTTCATAACATACCCTCTAAAATGTACTTTGGGGAAGTGCACATTGCCCTAGTGATGAGCCCAGGAGGCCTGGGATGGTAGAGAGTATCTCATATTGTCAACTTGAACGTATGAGAGACTGAAAAGTAAATTTTTTTCATTGGGTTCATTTTGAATATTTGTCAAAGCATTCTAAACTTATTATAATCACACTCAAATATAGTTTGGTGAAAACTGTCTACATGGCTAATAGGATACCTCAGATATGTGGCTACTTTGTGAGCTAGGTTGATTTAAGGACAGATTTAATAAATAGGAGGAACAGAATTGGCTTGGGGCCAATGGCTCGGAGGGTTGGGTAATGTTTGCATGGTGGCTCACTACACCAATCTGTCTATCTTTGTGTATATTTGAAATTCTTTATAACACAATGTGGAAAAAAACCAAAAAGAGCAGTTCTTAAATTCATCTAATCCACAGAGGGATTTTGGTGACCTGATAACCCTTCAGGGTGTACAAAATGTATGTAGAGAAGGTGTATATTTTCTTCTAGGAAGGCGGTCCAAAACTAACCAGATTCCTAGGAGCCTCTTTTGCTAAAATGTTAAGAACGACTGGAGTAAATAGTCTGCTAACCTTTAGCCAGCCCTTTCTGAGGATTATTTCTTACAACTAATGCTTTTAATGGAAATTAGGAAATAGAGATTTTAAGCCTATAATCCCTTGCAAAAAATCCTGAAATACAAATGAGACTTGCCAAACTATGAAAGCTTGTGTAATTATTGCAGTAAAAGAGCTAGAGATAGAAGAATCCAGGATCTTATGAGAAAGCAGCTGTAAATGAAACTGCGAGGGCTGTTACAATGTGCTGTAAATTTACTAAAATATAGTCGGAGCAGTACATTAAATAAAGCACATGAAAGTAATGTCTTATAAATTCTAAAATAATAATTATGAGTCTTATACAATTAACTTCTACTTACTATTTCTAACTCTGGGGAAACTTATTCATCATGCCCCATGGAGTGCCTTTCAAATTCATTTTGCTTTGCTGCTGATAGTAAGTATTTTAAAAAGCTCTCCACCTCTCTACCTCCCGCAGCATAGTTAGTCTGAATCTTGGCTTGAGTGTTCAAGCCCTTTTAAATTCTGCACTAGAAGGTGCTGATTCCCACCTGCCAGGCCCACAGTGCTCTAGAGACAGAGTGAAATGCCACTTTAAAATACTTCAATATTAGAAAAGGCTAGGAAGATTTTGTTCTCAACTCCCAGTGTATCACATACGATGGCGTTAGAACATTTTTATTTCCCCTGCTACTCATGTCGCCCCCTTTCTTTGTGTAAGTGGTTTTCAATTAATAAGAAAAGTCCTAAAGTTTAGCTGTGAGGTGATGATGATAAGAGCTGATGGTTATTCTCCGCCAGGCACTTTTCTGTGCTCCTGGCATGCATTATTCCTAGGAGTCACGTCAGAAAAATTACCCAAAACATAGAAATTGGTAAAGGAGACAACTAAGCATCTTCCCAAGGCATTGTTGTAAAGTCAATTTTCCATTGTAAGACTATTTTACAGATCTGTAGGATGCAGAGATTAATTTAAAGATGTGCGTCAAGAAGCAAATTATTTTTAGTACAGGAGAGAGAGAGAGAGAGGGAGAGAATGAGTGTGTGTGGTGCTGTGAAGTGATGATCCCCCCCCCCCCAGGCTGCGATTCACAGCCCTCTTGGCTTTTAGCAAACGTGGTCTCTAACTCACCAATTGTATCCTAACATTCACTTATTAAATTCCCTATAAATACTTGGTGCTTTTTGAACCAGTTTAAAGATCCTGCTCTTCTCTCATTAATTATTGTACTTGACACATGTTAATCATAACCTTTGAAAATCATGCTCTAACACTATGTATATTACATTAAAACTTTTGAATTGTTGTATGCTGTTCTATTTTATGAACCACAAGCAATGAACCTACTCAATCTATTTCTTTATTGTGAGATGTTGATATTGATTTCAATGTTTTTTAAGAAAAAATTAATGTTAAATATTTTGTGAGTGAACATTTGCACTTATTCAATTTTAACTGAACAAATAAAATTTCTGTGGTAGAACCTTTCACACTTTAAAAATCTTTATATCTACAGTGTTCAGAGTTACCCTGCAGAGTTTGTGCTGTTTATACTTCAGCAGAATATCCACTTTCATTTCTCAGGTCCCCTCTTTTCCTGATTATTCCCATTAAGAGAGACCCAAATACATAACAAAGTGAGGAATTCATGCCAAACATAATTAAAGTTTGGAGAGATGAGAATTTGCTGGTAGGGATTATCTACTACACTATATCTTAAGGGTCATTTATATGACTTAAGAGTCCACTGAGTAGGGTTGGCAATACTTAAACTGCTAGGAGGCTGGGCACATACCTGTAATCTCAGCATCCTGGGAGGCGGAGGCAGGCGAATCACAAGTTCTAGCCCAACCTAGGCAATTTAGCAAGATCCTTTCTCAAAATAATAAATAAAAAGAGGCCCAGAGAAATAGCTCAGCATGGCAACCCTGGGTTGAATCACCAGTATCCCTCCCCCAAAGAAGAAAACTCAGAGAAAGTCCTCCTTTCTTTAAAGACAGGGCAGTAGGCTATTTGCAGACAAAACAAAATTATCTTCCTTTTTCTCCCCCGAAGAAAAAAACTGATACACAAATGGTTAACTACAGCTGCAAAACTGTATGTCAAAAAGCAACATTGAATTCAGTTTGGAAAATACTCGCACTATTTACTGTAAATACCTAAGACCTTGCGCAAATCATACAGCTTCTAATTTTAAGGAATATGGCTCCCCTTCTAGTCTACATTTATACCAAAAATTAAAACATCTCCTGAAGTTAAGAAAAAGGAAAGAAAACTGGGTGAATTTTGAAGGACGTTTAGTAAATGTATGTTTGGGAAAGCATATCAGTTGACTATTTCCTTTCTTATCCATACAGAATTTAATTCTATTACCAAGACACTGGGAGTTTGTGATTTTTAAAATTAATTGAAAAGTATAACCTTAACAGTCCTGTTACATTATGAGTTTTACAGACTTTCAATGCTTTATGAATATTTGTTTTAATGGCTAACCGGGGATGCCAGTAAGTCCTGACAAGGTGGACACTGGACATATATTTGGGGGTCTGAGAACCAAGGGGGGTGGGGTCAGGGAGGGAGAGGACAGGTACAGCCAAGGGGACTCTCTGCTATGGGAAACACACAAAGTGTGTTTTCTTCTTGCCCCTGAAAGTATATCTGTACTTGCACTGATTCCCCAAGAGGAATGTGGTTGTCAAGTATGGTTAAAATACACTAGTAAAAAGAAAATAAAAATAGTTTCTGATGAAAACTGAATGCACTGAAAATTTACCTTGAATACCTCATAGCTACTCATGTAGTCCCAAGAGTGATTTCGAGTTGGGTGGGAAGTACATATATTAGCTGATGTAAACTCATGAATACACATGAGCTCGTATGTGAACAAATACATTCAGAGGAACAAAGAAGAAGATCCTAATGGTAAATAAGGGACATCTCTGAGATTCCCCAGTGGTGAAAGGCAGGCAGAGAAGGAAACAGATGACCAGGTTAATCACTACAGTCCTGGGGTCATGATCCCATCTCATTTCCAGACCTGTGTTTGCAAAGAAACAGGCCCATGATGCCATTCCCAGACCTTTATCCTGTTCTTCTGTGTTTGCACAGTTTCCAGTAAAAGGGTTTAGATCTTCACAGGCCTTATAAATGTTCCAGCCATTAAGGTGCCCAGCAACCAAAGGCTTGCCAAAGTTGTTAGCCCTAGTGCTCAAATATCCAGATGTTGGGGATGTTTATCAGAAATTTAGAAGCTTTCTTGGAGGTGAATCTGTTCAAGAATATCTTCTTTGGTAAAAGTCCTAGGGTTCAGGCGAAAGTGAGAAAAGAATGATTTATCTCTTATTGAAGTATCTTAAACAATGGGCCAAGTGTGGTCAGAAATTAAAAACTGAGTCAGGAGCGACCTGTGGATGCAGCTCAATGGTAGAGCACTTGCTTAGCAAGGTTAAGGCCTCAACTCAACCCCAAGCACTGAAAAAAAAAAAAAGTTCAGAGCCAGCTTTACATGGCAAAGAGAATGTGAAGGCTTGAGCTTTCCACCTACTCTAAAACTAAAATAGAATTGGGAACACACAAATGTAGTTTTAATGTCAGTGGGCCAATGTGCAAACATGCTTTAAGCTTTAAAAATTCTTAATTTCTCAACAATAATTGCAAGTCCTTTGCCCACCTGGATCCCCCAAAAGACATGGTTTCTCCTGGCTCCATCTCCTTTCCTTGAGGAACTGCTTTTCTTTAGATTAATGTTCACAGAAATCCGCTTCAGGGCCTCTCCCCTCTGTCCCATTGGGCAGCCAGTGTTTTGGCCCAGACTCTGGACCGCCTTACTCAGGCCAGGCCCTGGGGCCCAAGAAAATCAGTCCTGCAGATGGCAGCACAGGTGGGCTGGGTGTCCCTCTCTCGGCACCCACCAGAGCACAGTTGCAAGACAGTCACAGAAGAGACACTGAGGAGGATGGGCAGGCACAGACCTGCTCAGAGTGGAACTCATGAGAAGTGGTTTGTTCTCTGGAGATTTTTGCAACCTGAGGGAGAATTGGGAAAGGGTGAGAGTGGGATTTGCCTTGGGGCGAAGGCACAAAGGCATGAGACCCGTGGAAATGACTTTTCTCATGGGTTGAGTATGTTTTCCTATAGATCCAACATCAGAAGTCACTTTTGTCCTAGGCAGATGCTTCTTTACCCTACATTGTATTTCCTTTTTGCTCAAATGGAAAACAAATGTGAAAAACGGAAAGCAGAAGTTCAAAGTTCCCTTCACATTTCAGAGCAGTGAGAGGACAACAGCAGTGTGGCGAAGCACCTTGTGAGTCACAGGAAAACCCCAGGGTATTGGCTGAGGACACGGAGCAGTGTGTGTGTCCTGAGCAGCTTGGGTGGGAGGCAGAATATGGTGGAACATCTTCACCTCCATCCATTAAGGTCTGAGTCACACCCAGAGCAAAATGCTGAAGATGGCTTTGCCTGAGTTGACGATTTTAATCTGAGGACATTTAGAGAGAGCTTTAGAAAACCATTACATTACAAAGGTCAGATAGCCATCACTTCTGAACCATGCCACTTCAGATCCTGCAAGTTGTGTTTCTGAAATACCACAAGACATGTTAGCATGGTTTTCTGAATAGAAGTTCACTGCCTTTCAAAAAGCTCTTAACTGAAACTAATTTGATTTTTCTACATGTTCCTTGTGTTATTTGCGTTTTTTCAGAAACCAATTTCGGAGGTAAACAGTTATCTATCAAATTCACTCAATTTAGCAAATGTAATATAATTATATAATTCTTCACTCTTTTCCAATTACTCTTCTGCTTATGTGTCAGATTGCTGGAGGAACAATTTATTCATGATGCTAACTCGTTCATCTAAATCCTAGATTTCCAAATAAATTGACATTTATAATCTTTTAATGTGATATTACAAATGTAAGGGAAATATTTATCATGGGAATAAGTATTTTAAGCACTTGGACTTATTTTCTTATTACTTCTTAGGTTTTATTTCAATAGTTCTCAGACTTTTGCATATTCTCTGGGGAAACTGAAAATTTAAGTATTTTCTATGATAATTTCTAATCCTGAATTATCAGAAATGTATAGATTTCAGATTTTAGAATTAATATGAATATGAAGACCAATTGGTATATTTTATTTTAATTCAACACAGACACTAATAAAGTTAGCCTTTCAAAAGTGTGTGTTATTAGACTCATAAGACATGAAAAATAGCTGCTAAAATTGTTTGGTGGATTGCACAGCTGAATAATAATTGCAGTCTAATAGGTCTATGATTCAAGAGCTGAAATAAGCCTTTCACATATTGTCTCAATCCCTTCTCCACGTGGTGAGGTGGATTATTACAGGTCGGCACACTGAGATCTAAAGGCCAAAATTTTATATGAGCCACACAGCTCAGAAGAGACAGATCTAAAGTTTAGACCTAGTTCTTTGGTAGTGATAACTATGTTTATGGAATGTCTCTTTAACCAGGCTCATAATAATAAACATAGAAACACAGTAATAATTTTCCTTAAGATTTGTTAAATTTCATTTATCTCAAAATTTCCTGATTTTTCTAATTTGAAATTCTGTCTGCGAAGTCTAGTAAGACATAGGCTGAAAGATGATGGAAGTCCTCAAATTGATGTCCATAAGCTTCTTAAAAAGTTAATAAACTTTTAATATGTCTAAATTCTACTTTGTAGTTATAAAAACATGATCTGACACAAACCACTTGTATCTATGCACCATCTATTTTATTCTAACTTCTTTTTATGCTTGACTTCTTCAAGGTAATTCCTTGCAAAGGCTTGGGAATTTTTGTGTCCTTGAAATCAATTCAGTTCAAAGACTCCTGTGTCCTTGATCACTTATTGCTTCCAACCCCTCACTGAACCATGTTCTCTGTATCATATTCCAGATATGTATGTTTTTATTTCTAATTTTGTCCAGAAATAGAACTTCAGACTCCTAGAACTTCATGCTCATTTTTTTTTCTTTTTCTTTTCTTTTTTTCAGGCTGACCCTGAACTCGCTATATAGGCCGGGCTAGCCTTCAACTCGCAGTAGTCCTCCAGCCTCTGCCTCCCGAGTTCTGGGATTACAGGTGTGAGCCACCATGCCCGGCACTGTGATATGTGGTAGTGGGGATTGAACCTAGGACTTTGCACTTGCGAGGCAGACACTGGAACTGAGCCATTTCCCCAGCCCCACCGTGCTCATTTTCAAAAGAGGAGAATTAGCTCTATGAGTGCTCAGTATGTAACACACTCACCATGGCCATTTCTTTTGCTGTTTTCAATGTCTTGTGCATTTGTCATATTTAGTTTTGCTTTTGAGATCCCCCCAGTAAGACCCTATTTCCTACAATGGAATCAATTTCTATAATACCACTGAAGAAATTTAAAAAACAATTCTTTGGCTTTTATTTTATTTTATATTATTATTTGTCAGTGAAATATATTTAAAAGAAAACCTAGTATAGCAAGACAAGCTCTAGGGCAGTCTACAAGAATCAAATTTCCTTTCTCTGCAACTTCCTCAAGGTCAGTTTTCAACCTACATTGTTTTCACAATAAAGCAGCTGATTTTGTATAACATCTGTCGCCATGGTGACAGTGGGATAACAGTAGCTGGCAATGCTCCTAGTGCCTTTCCAGACTCATCCCCTGGCGGATGTGGCTGGCATAGAAGCAAGAGCAAAGAAAGCCAGAGGTAAAGCCAGAGGTCAGTGAGCTGCGTGGGGGAGGCAATGTGTGTCCTCCAGAGGAAGGGCCAGTGCCTTTGCCAGGCAGCCTCCACGGGAGTAATGTCCCAGTAGCCAGCCTTGTACCTGTCCCAGCAGCTGACTTTCTTGACCAGTCACAAAAGTAATAACAAACATGGCTCAGAAAGACTGATGGAAGGAAGGAAAGAGGGATGGAGAGATGAAAACCAGCACGAGTAGTGACATTAGGACTTCAGATGTTCTAAATAGAAGTACCCTGGTGAGAAGGAAGGTGAGGTGGCAGTCACGTGAATGCACAAGCAGGGGACGTGGCTCTCTGCCCTGTGGCAGTTAACTCGGCAACCACCAAGGGTTAATTGCATTAGCCCTGAGCACAGTAATACCCATGTGCTGGGGAGCTATGTAGGATACTTTGAGCACCAGTGGAAATATAGAGTTGCATGGAAATTGCTAACGTGGCCCAGCTTGCTGAGTGTATGTGTGTTTGTGTGGGGGCAAAACATCCTAGGGGAAGTGGGAATCCAGAAAAAATAAGGTGAACCATTTCATCACAGTTTTGAGAGTTACTAAGATTATAAAAAAGATGTCAAAGACATCAACTCCCTTTAGATTCCTGAGGGGCTTAAGGAACGGTCCCTTAATTAACAGTCACTTGACACTGACTCAAAGAGATATGACCCAGGCATGACCAGCAGGTCCCTGAAATGGACTGGAAGACAATCTGTGGGTCATTGTGTAGCCCCAGTGCCTAGCTACTCAGTTCTAGATCTTTTCCCCATAAGTTTTACGCTTTTTAGGGCCCTGGGAGGGAAACTGGAAAGGAAGAATGGTGGTAACACATAGAATCAACTATGTGGAAAGAGAGCAAAGCCAGCATTACACCTAAGGGTTGAAAAACTCACTGAATGATATGAGAAACCCATAAGTCTTTGTGTTAAAGTCTTCTGCTATAAGTGTTTCACCTTTCATCCGGAATCAGGCAACACATGGTAAATAGAGTTCAGCTTATAGACAACTCTCTTACACTTTTCTAGCTAAAGTATCATTTTAGTTCCTCGTTGTCATATAACAAACCCTTCCAACACTAGTGACCCAAGACAATAGTAAATATGTCAAGAATTCAGGAAAGACTCAGCTGGACAGTTTTGGTTGAAGGTCTGTCATACAGTACAGGAAGAGGATGGTTTGGGGCATTGGGATTTGGAGCAGCTGGGGCCTGACTCTCTCCACACACACATACATACATACATATGTGTATATGTATGTGTATATGTATGTATGTATATAATATATATAGGTATTTGTGTGTATATATATAGGCCTCTGCAAGCTTAGTTTTGCCTCAGTGGCCTCAGGGTAGTTGAAATGCTTATGTGACAGCTAAGACTTCAAGACTGTGTGTTTCAGCTTTGAAAGTGAGCATCGCAGCTGGTAAGTAGAAGTTGAGTTGTTTTGTGAGCCCAGCTTGGAGGCCATTGGAGTTGTTTCTGCTGCCTTCAGTTGGTGACAAGCAAGCTGCAGAAGTCTTTCCAGACTCAAAAGGAGGGGGATTAGACTGCACAGGCTCTTGCTCCTGTGAAAGCATATGGCATGGGAGAGGTAGCTGTGGACATCTTCAGGGAAAGCAGTTTGATACTGCTTTGTTGAGAAGGATCTGTAGGCCTGGCGATGGCTGATGGGAATGGATAAAGCTTGAATAAAGGGGTGGGTGCACAGAGTGCAGCAGGACTGAGGAGTAACAGCTCTTTCACCTTGAGTTTGCCCTCCCTGTACATTATGCTTTCTTCTCTCTAGGCCTGTTGAAAAATGAAGGTTTGTCTGCTAGTAATTCCCAAGTTACTTTCTTCTTTGATAGAACAAATAAAGGCTGTAAAAAAGAACTAAAGCAAAACAAACCAAAAACAGCAATAACAAACACTTCTTTATCCCCATAAAATTGAACATGATTCCCATGGCTGAGGCAGAGGGATCTCAAGCTTGGGCCCAGCCTGGGCTGCTTAGCAATTTGTGGAGGCCCCAACTGAAAAGAAAATTTAAATAAGAACTGGGTACATTGCTCAGTGCAAAAATCTTTGGTTTAATCACTACTGCTTAAAAAAAATACCTAGTATGATTTAGAAAAAAGAGCAGAAGAAGAGAATGTACCAAAATAGATAAAAAGGGGTTCTGGAAAAAATTGATGTGATTGTTCCCAAAGATATCCTAGGAATGTTCAGTTGTAAAAACTATAAAATGAAGATTTTTTTTAGATAAAGATTGTGTGTGTATATATGTTCATGTGTGCATGCATGCATGCTTGTGTGTGTGTGTGTGTGTGTGTGTGTGTGTGTGTATGTATGTATGCTGGTAAATGTCCTAAGCAAAGCAGAAAAATTCCACAAATAATACTAATTCACAGAGCTTTTTATAAACCCAGAAATCAAAAGCTTCTGACATTAAAAACTGTCAGAAGACAAACAATGACACAGGCTGGGAAAAAATGTCTGTGATACACATAACAAAGGATTGGATTTCAAAGCTCCTGGCAAATGTGCTGGCAAATTTTCAACTTGAAAAGTAAGCTGAGGTATGAGCTTGGCAGAATGAGACCCGTTAGTCTCCATAACCAATAAAAAGAGCAGAGCGGGAGTGAACTGAGGATATCAGTGAGTCCACGGCAAGGAGAAGTTGTATTTGAGGGAGAAAATAAACTTTTCCTCATTGAAGATATGCTCCCTCCTCTCTTCACCAAGAACAGAGTCAGTCACTACACCAAGTCCAGAGCTTACTAAGACCCTCAAGGAGTCCGCACTACAAAACTCACTGAATCACCCTTACCTGTCTTTAGTTTCCCCTATTTACTTCTCACAGTTTGAGTTTTAGACTCTCAGAGCCCTTTTATTTTGTCTTATCAATTATCCAAAAATTTATTCATTTGATTACTTCTGGCTGAGGGCAACCATATGTATACACCATGTGTGCGTTAATACATTTGGCTGAATCTTATTAATCTGACTTTTTAATGAAGTTACAGAGCCCCTGCTTGACCCCCTCTGCAATGTCAAGTCTTAGACGCAATGCAAGGGATCACTCATGCTGTTGATGTGCTTATAAATTACCATAATCTGACATTTTAATTAAAAGTAAAAATGAATATATCTTTAACATACAGTTATGCTTTTGAGCACTTATTTAACAGAAAAATTATTCACAAGTAAATGCATACATTGAATAATATTCGTCATGTCCATTTTCAATAAGTTACTGGTTGAATTTTAGCCTTTGAAGTACTACATAGCTAAGTAAAATAGTGAAGTATGTCTATATGTGTTGTTTTAGACATATATCAAGATAGAATAAAAAGGTTAAAGATAATGTGTATAAAATATAAACATATACATAGTGGTACCTTAGTTCATGAATGCTTTGTTTGCAAACAATTTGGTTTGTAGACAAAAGCATTTGGCAAAGTTGTTTTTGTGTGTAAACTCTGCATCAGGTGGCAAACATGACACAGCCATCTTTCCCTCAAAATAAAGATGTCGCCATCTTTTCCAGAATAATGGAGTGAATTAAGTCTGTACACTGAGGTACCACTGTATACTGTGTTTTGTAATATAAAGTATTAAGAAAATAAAAATGTTTGCATATGTGATTATTCGAGTAAAGAAAGAAGCATAAAATGATCCATTTGAAAGGGTGGTATCCACAAAGTGTGGCAGTGACAGGGGAGGGAAAATTTAATTTTAATTTACTGACATTTTAATCTTTGGAATTATTTCCGCAACATGCATTATTGATATTTGATCTATATCAATAATGAGAAGAAATGGCCATCACATGTGTGGGCTAGTCCAGCTCTGGGTACAAATAAATGTGTGTTGAATGCATAAATGTGTATCTTGGATCCACTGTCCTTCTTACATGTGTCTATTTCCTGCATAAAGGGAGCCTAGTACTTCCATAGTTAAACTCGTTTTAAATATCAAAGGAATAATACAAGTACCTAATAATGTTTAGTAAATCATGTTTCTGTCTCAGTAAATCAGTCCTATTATAGTGTCTTTTATCAAAATTATTCTGCTTAAAAACAACACGAACACACGGAAACAACTCTATGGTGTTTTCTTCAGCTGAGGATTGAACACTTTCATAGCCTCCCTTCTCGATTTGGTTCCTGCCCAAATTGACTAGAAAATGCTCATTTCATGCAATTAGAGATCTTCATTGCCTTTCATTACAGAATGTTTTCCTTAAGGAGCAGACAATTTTTTGAGAAAGACTAATTTTCTAGAACAATTTTTAAAAATTGTAGCACCCCATTTTTCTGAAAATCGAATTTGAACAAAATCTAAAACAGTTTACAGTTTGACTCCGACAATAGAAGACATCATTATAAATTCATCAATACCTACAAAGAACCAAGTGAAATTCTTTCTTTATACTCAGTATGTGATTTTCATTATCTGATTTAACAATGGTTTAATTTTTTAGTGAAAATAATAGTTTCATCTCACCTACATTGTTATCTTTATTCAAACCTGGAAGGGTAAGAATGACACTCCTTCCCAAAGGCAGAAGGTAGTAGCAACCTTTTCAGTTTTGCTGACTCTTCTCCATGCATCCAAAGCCCCTATCAGCAATGTTCCTGTGTGGTGAGTTCATTTTCCCTCATGCAGCAGACAGAAGCAGTGGCATCTCGGCATGTGACATGGGCACACGTATGAACCTGCGCTTATCCCATGAGGACTGAGCAACAAGAGGCTTCCTGAAAATGTCTCCTTTTCCTGATTCCTGTGCATATGTCCCTGGATATACTTTAGAAAGTCACACCCCTTCAGAAAGGAAAATTAGTTTTATTCTCTCAGAGACAGGTTCAGAGGGCTATGTAGATCCAGGCAGCATGTCTGTGTATCAGGGTCAGAAAGACCTCATAATGAGTCTGAGGATGTTGTTTTCAATGCTGGGGGTAGAATTTAGGGCCTTGCACATGCTAGGCAAGAGCTCTACCACTGGGCTTCCTGCAATCTGAGAGTTTAGTAACATGAAATACATTAAAATTTAAGGGTTTTTGTGCAGATAGGAAATTGTCCCAGGGTGAAGGGAGTTGTCCCAAGAACAAAATTTGAGAAGGTCTTCCCACACACTCAAATGAGCATGCAGCCCTCCCATGACAGTTAACAGGAAACTCGTGGGAGGTTCAGAGCCCAGGGGCACACTGAGTACTGCACATTTTCTCTGGAGACAGACATTTTTTGGAGAGATTTGCTTTGTGGGAACTACTTTAATTCTGTGTAATTAGGGAGTGAGATAGAGCACAGAAGCCCAAATGATGCAATCTCAGTGTGCAAGACCCAGACTTTGGACAATTAGCAGAGCCTGGGAATGTGGGATGCTGGTATTAAGTGTCATCAATGGGGGAAATGGCTGTTACCACAGAGACCAGTCTAAAATACAAAGGAGCCAGGCATGGTGGCACACACCTGTAATCCCAGCACTTGGGAGGCAGAGGCAGGAGGATTTCTGAGAGTTTGAGGCCAGCCTAGCTACATGGTGAGTTCAGGGCCAGCCTGAACTACAAAAGGAGATCCTATCTGAAAAAAAACAAAAGACAAAAATCAAAAACAATAACAACAGAGAAATGGAACACTCTGCAGATGCTGGACAAAGAAAGAAAATTAAGAGAAGATGAGGAAAAAGATAATTCCCCCAACCATATTTGACTAATAATTTTAACTCCTAATAAGGGAAATAGAAAGTGAATAGAAAAAATTCATATGATGTTCAATTTGTAGTTTCAATACTGTATTAGCTTTCCTAGTGCTAAGACACAAAACCAATGGCCACAACTTATAGGAGAAGACATTTGATTTGCCTTATGGTTTCAAGGGATGTAGTACATGGTTGTCTGGCTCTAATGCAGGAAGATCATGATGGAAGGGCATAGTGAAACAAAGATACTTGGTTCATAGCAGCCAAGAACCATAGTAGGAGCAGAATACTAGAGAGGAAGGAGTGAGGGACCAGACCCTGAGGTTATGATCCATGACCCACTAAGACACACGTATAAGTTTGCTAATTCTCTGAGAATTTCTTACTCTAGTTAAATTAATGATCACAATCTACCCCTTCTCATCCTGACAACCAGATACATTTCCTTAAATCACACTTAATCCCCAAATAAAGACAATGGCACATTCATAATTCTGCCTAACATGATACAACTATCTTGTCTATAACAGAATGTAATAATCTCTTCCCTAAAGTCTCAGTACTTCTAGTAGTTTTCAAAAGTCCAAGTCTGTGAAAAAGGGAAAGAAAAAATTTGAAGGAAAAAAATGGAAATAAAGCTTATGTATAAGGGGGTGGAGGGGCTGAAGGGAGAGCACAGGAATGGGAAAAAATAAGATTCAAGATATGTTATGTAGGGGTACAATTTCTTTACAATGAATGTGATCATAATGTAAACTTAAAATGTACCAATAAACTCAATTTTAAGAAGTCCAATCTTTTGGCCTTAGTTCCTTTCATCTAGTTGCCAAAGGAGCTCTTGTTCCAAATAAAATCTTGGCTTGGCCTTTACTGTCCACATTGCTATCAGCATTGTGGTCTTCTGAGTTCTGGCCAGAAAAAGCTTTCTCTAGCTCCAAACTTTGCAAACTTCTTCAAAACAATTCCAAAGGCTTCTAAACCACATGGGTAAGTAAGTACAGTCACAGCAATGTCTCTACCAGTTTTTGTATTAGTCAGCTTTCACAGAGACATAATACCCAACACTAAAAC
>PVIC010030005.1:0-22176 GCA_004025085.1 Thryonomys swinderianus
CCCCAACCCAACAATTGTGCCTTTCAGCACCTCTGTGCCCACCCCATACCGAAGACTGGTTGCAAAGCAGCCCCCTGTTTAGCCTTGTGCTTCACCCGCACAGGTAATGTAGTTTGGAAGCCTCGGCCATCATCGCCATCATTGCGTCCATGGTTACCGCAGTCTCCGCAGCCACCACTGCTTCAATCACCTTCCACAACCAGATCGGCCCCGCTGCCGCTGTTCATCAACTCGCTTGGATTACACACACCCTGGGACAAGCTTCGGCTCTCTTCCCTGATACCCGTGCTGCCACTGTCAGCCTACGGTCCCAAATGGACTTAGTCCTTTGATGTGGTTACCTTTAATAATGTCTGGGGCTCCAACTGGGAGGGGTTCACAATGGGCTGGTCCAAGTTAAGTTCATGGACTTGTGGGCTAATTTTAGAGTCATCCTATCTGACTAAACTCATAAAAATGTCACATGAGGGTCGGAGATTTAGCTCAGTGGGTCCGGCACCTGACTAGCAAGTGCAATGTCCCTCTTTCTATCCCTGGTAACCACATACAACAATTCCAGGCATGGTGACTCATGCCCACCAGCAATCAGGACCACATACCACAAATGCCAGGCATGGTGGCTCACGCCTATAACCCCAGCACTTGGGAGGCAGAGGCAGGAGGATTGCTGAGTTCAAGGCTTGCCTGGGCTCACAGTGAGCTCAGGACCAGCCTGAACTACAAAGCGAGACCCTGTCTTAAAAAAAAAAAAGTAGTGACATTGAAGGAGCAGTGCCAGCAACAGCAGCAGTGGGGTCAGGAGAAGGATGTGCAGGAGGAGCTCATGGGAGAGCTAGTGACGAGCAGCATGATGGGAAAGCAGACTAAGTTATTCCATTTGCAACTTATCCCCAGTCGTCAAGTCATTTCCAACTTGAAGACCCATCAAAGATGACTCCAGCCACCTAATAGTAACTCAAACTAAAGGTTTTTGTGTTAAGTTCCCAAATGGAAGAATGAGGTTGAATCCTTCAGAAGTTCAGTTGTGTTCACTGTTTTATTTCTTAATTTCTATGCTTCAGAATGAATATGTTTTCTATACCCTCCTATCACCACCACCCTACAGTTTTATAGAGTAAGATCATGTTAAAAGCCTTGTGTGACAGAGTCATGATGTAGCAATGGCATGTGGTTTTAAAAAAATTTTTACCAGCTGTTTCTCAGGCAAAGAGCTACAAGGTAGAATATACAAAGAGCTTAAAAAAGCCAACCCCCCCAAGTTAAAGACCCAGTTCAAAAATTGGCATCTGAAATGAACAGACACTTTTCAGAGGAAGAAGTCAAAGCAGGTAAGAAACACATGACGAAAAGTTCAGCATCACTAGTCATTCGAGAGTTGCAGATGGAAACAACACTGAGATTTCATCTCACTCGACAAAGAATGGCTGCTGTCATGAAATTAACTAGCAATAAATGCTGGCGAGGCTGCGTGGAGAAAGGAACCCTTCCCCACTGTTGGTGGGATTGTAGACTGGTATAAACACTATGGAGATCAGTTTGAAAATTCATCAAAAACTAGGATTAGAGGTCCCGTTTGACCTTGCTATTCCCTTGCTAGATATATACATGAAAGAATTAAATGATTCACATCACAGGGACATTTGTGCACCCATGTTTATAGCAGCTCAGTTTGTGATAGCTAAATCTTGGAAACAACCCCAATGCCTATCAACTGGAGACTGGGTAAAGAAGATGTGGTTTTTGTATAAAATGGAATATTACTCTGCCATAAAGAGTGATAAATTTGAGTCATTTATAGTCAAATGGATATACCTTAAATACATACTCATAAGTGAAATAAATAGGTCACAGATGTGTAAATACCATAGCATTTCTCTGGTAAGTGAAACTATAGATATGAAAGAGTTCTAGAGTGTATGATAGGTACTGTAAAATAGAAAATATTCAAATGGTGGGTCGGAGGGCTAGCTCAGTGGTTCCGGTGCCTGCCTTGCAAGCACAAGGTCCTGAGTTCAATCCCCGGTAACCACATACAATGCTGGGTGTGGAGACTCACGCCCACCAGCCATCAATACCACATACCACAGTGCCAGGCGTGGTGGCTCACGCCTGTCATCCCAGCACTCGGGAGGCAGAGACAGGAGGATTGCTGAGTTCGCGGCGGCTTGCCTGGGCTACATAGTGAGCTCAGAGCCAGCCTGAACTACAAAGCGAGACCCTGTCTAAAAAAAAAAAAAAAAGAAAAGAAAAGAAAAGAAAATATTCAAATGGTAAAAGTGGGTAGAGATATATAACGTGGGGGAAAATGTGGTTAAAAAAGGAAACAAAGCTTATGTATATATGAGGCAGAAGGTTGTAAAGTAAGCAGGGGAATGGGAAAAAATGAGAATTAAGACATGTCATATACTGCTACGAATTTTCAATTTTGATTGTGATCATGATATGTATATAAAGTGTACCAATAAAATCAATTAGTAGAAAAGATCACAGTTGTGACCCTATTTAAACCAACAGTTGTGTAATGTATATTTTGTTTAGTGGCTAGGGTGTAATGCCAGCTTGATTGGCGTTGGGACCCACTGCTGGGTGACTGCCAGGGCATACCTCTGGGTACATCTGTGCGGGTCATGAAATATGTCTTGTCTCTAGCCTCTTCCTCCTTGGCACCGTTCTCCTGCTTTGCTTCCCAGCCGCCATGAGTTAAGCATCTTTGCTCTCCTTCTACTGTGATGCTCCTGCCTTGGAGCCTGCAGATCATGGACCAAATCATTTGAAACTGTGAGACAAATTAAACCTCTCTTCCTTTAAATTGTGGTTATGACATATTCTGTCTTAATGCTGGTAAAGTTAATACATTTTGTAATTAAATGGCACTGTAGGCAGGTAAGAGTCCCCTCAAGGTGTCCAGTTCTTAACTTAATCCCCAGTACTGTGAATGTGTTACCTACAGTAGCAAAAGGAATTAAAGTTGTAGGTGGAATTAAGGTTGCTAGTCAGCTGACTTGGTTGAGATGGAGATTCTCAACTATCTAGATGTGTCCAATGTAATTCCCAAAGATTTTTTTTTTTTTTTTTTGCTTTTTGGAGACAGGGTCTCGCTTCGTAGTTCAGGCTGGCCCTGAGCTCGCTATGGTGCCCAGGCAAGCTGCCGCAAACTCAGCAATCCTCCTCTCTCTACCTCCCGAGTGCTGGGATGACAGGCGTGAGCCACCCCGTCCGGCATTGTGGGCATTGTGGTATGCGGTGTTGATTGCTGGTGGGCGTGAGTCTCCACGCCCAGCATTGTATGTGGTTTCCGGGGATTGAACTCAGGACCTTGCACTTGCGAGGCAGGCCCCGGAACCACTGAGCTAACCCTCCGGCCCCCCAAAGATTTTTAAAGGTAGAAATGAAGGCAGAAACAAAGTCACGCAAAGATATGATTAGGAAGGAAAGGCCCAATGAAGCATTGTGTGGCTGGCTTTAGAGATGGAAGAAGAAGGTCATAGGTAAGGAATGTCAGTGGGTTCTAGAAGCTGAAAGGGCAAGGAAAAGAATCCACCCCAGGGCTGGAGATTTAGCTCAGTGCTTCCTGCGTTTGCCTAGCAAGTGCAAGGTACCGAGTTCGATCCAGTAACCACATACAATATCAGGTGTGGAGACTCACACCCACCAGCAATCAGGACCACATACCATAATGCTGGGCGTGGTGGCTCACGCCTGTCATTCCAGCGCTCGGGAGGCAGAGACAGGAGGACTGTTGAGTTCGAGGCTTGCCTGGGCTCCATAGTGAGTTCAGGGCCAGCCTGAACCACACAGCAAAACCCTGTCTCCCAAAACAAAAACAAAACACTTTATCATATACAGCAAATTAGTTCAGAATACTTCAACAGTGGTGACTAATTGAGCTTGTATAGAGCTACTGCATTCAAAATTATCAAAGAATGTTATATGCATGTATGTATATGCCAATATGAAACCAAATATTTTGTGTAATTAATATGCACTAAAAGATAAGTCTGTAAATAGACAGGGCTGGGGATATAGATTAGTGGTAGAGCACTTGCCTAGCATGTATGAGGTACTGGTTTTGATCTCTCGCACTGTTAAAAAAAAAATGTTGAGAGCCTGTTAAGGGGGCACACACCTGTTGTCCCAGATACTGTGAAGGCTGAGACAGGAGAATCACTTGAGCCCACCAGTTGAAGCTCACCCTGGACAACATAGCAAAATCCTATCTCCAAAAAGCAGGTTCTGATGTATTAAAATACAAAGTGCTTGGCCCTATCTGGATCAGAGAAGCACATGAAAGAATGCAAACTCTGGGTGCTGTTCGAAAGGGACAGAACAAAGTGCCTTGAAAACCAAAGAGTACTGTTTCTCTAGCGCCCGTATGCAAAAGACCAGAATGATTAGGTATTGCGTTTGAAAAAAGCTGGGATGAAATTAAATGATAGTTCAGGCAAGCGTTGCACATTTGTTCAGAAGCAAAAATATAAAATCAGACATATCCTGTAGATTCTGCCTCTTCCAAGTTAGTCGTGTGATATGAGGCAAATAATTTAATTATTTAAAAACTAGTCCCTTTCTGTAAAATAAGAAAACCAAAAATGACTGGCCACAGTACGTGAAACATAATAGACATTCAATAAATCTTGGTGGGCATGCTGGCACATGACTAATTCTAGCAGTTGGTAGGCTGAGGCAAGATGATCACTGCCAGCCTGCACAACACAGTGCGACCCTGTCTCAACAAAAGTGGAAAAACAACAACAACAACAAAAAGCTTGATTGCTATGTGCAAGGAGACTCAGGGAGGTGCACTGAGCCAAGATGGGGCTTTTTGTTTTTTTGGAAAGCTCTAAAAACTTAGCCATCACTGCAATAGGTTGATTGTAGTTTGACCTACATTGTGATTTTGCTGTATAAAACACCCCTGAGAAAAAGCTTCAGCAGCCACCCACCTGGGACCCCACCTGGAAACACAGAAGCTATTCTTCACGTTTCCAATAAAACTCCCTTAACTCTCTCCTTTGTTTCTCGCCTTCTTTCTTCAATGTTGGACAATGAACTCAGTACATGACATGGATCAGACTGGGGTTATTTCCCCCATAACAGTATGAATGTAAGAGCATGTATGTGTGTGGCAGAGTTGGGAGAAGACAGTTTTGAAATTTAAAGAGGAAAAAAAATCACAGACACTTTGGGAGCTTAGGACGAATACCTAGGAAAAGTGTGTGCAAGATGTAGGAAGGAAATGTTGCTGATAAACGATTCCTGTTGCTAAGAAGATCGAGATCCAAACAATCCTGCACAGAAGGCTTTAACCTAGAGTTCTCTGTGCTGTGTGGCTGAAAATCTTCTGAAGGTTGGAGGTGAACAAGGCTTACGGTGGCTGCAAATAAAATTTTTCCTCTTAAGTTTGGCTTTCTTTTCATGGAAATGTATTCAGCAGGCTAGACACAGGTTTTCACTTTTCCTACTGGCATGTACGAACAAGTGGCTACCAAAAAATACTATTTCACTCTTCCGTCAAGTTTTCTGTTTGGGGCACCCAATGTGACTATAAAATCTGCATCTCAAAGGCATGTGCTATTAAACAAACCATACACATATTGCCTTCTACTCGCTATAAACTTTATCCAGACCAGACCAGACCAGACCAATAAAACATTGCTCTAATCTAGTTTTTCAGTTAGGAACAATGGGGAATCACCACTTACTTGTTGAACGATGATCTCACAAAAGCCGGCCTGTATTTACCCTGATATTTCATCACATTCATTTTAATCAGGCAACTAAGATATAAGAATCAAACACTTAAACATGTTTTTCCGTTTTTGGCACTAAGTTCCAGAGGCAGTAAGAAGCAGCTCAGGGAGTGCCTTTGGGCAGAAGATAAAGGAGGTTACAGCTTGTGGAAGTGGTAATTAGAGCCAATTACAACTTGACTTATCTGCTTTGTCATTAAAATGCCTGTCAGACCTCTCATTTTTCTAAACAGAGGAAAAGAAAAGGGTTAGCTAAAGGGAAAGGATTTCTAGTGCTATTCACAAACTTACTGTGGAACTTTAGACACACACACACACTGCCTTTCAGCTTTACATACCTTTGGTCAGTTTAACTCTAGGCAGGGAAAGGACTTGGGAAATTCCTTGCTCAGGTCTTCTGCCTTCCAGTGGATAAGGCATTATTATGACTTCACTTTTTCAAATAAGAGTTAAAAACCCCAGAGAATTTAACCAGACCTGTGTCTTCTGTCTCTTAAAGGCAATGCACTTGATTTTGGTCTCGTTTAGACTTAACTATCGTGTGGAAAATGTAATTATTCTCCTCATGTCTCTCACAAACAGGCTGTGTACAGGAACAAATAATGGCCACAAAGTGCTTCGAAAACATTACAGGAAATATACAGTATTACCAGCAGAGATCCTATAGCACTTTGGGTTGGTCTTGAGGAAAAGTAACAGGAATCAGTTTAGACCTATGAAGAACTTGGCTTGAAGAGAATTTTACTCAAATGGATCAGTTTCTTTAAGAAAATGTAAGAGTATAATGAGGAGGAGCAACACAAAAATTTCATTAATGAACAAATCAAGCTTGACAATCAAAAACTACTAAGTGAAATTTGATGTGTAAAATCAGAAATCTTGAACAAAATTGGGCTCTCTAGGGAAAGAGTCAAGGTAAATAACAGATTTTTCTTACAAATACCATTTATAAAGCTCACTACCCTATAAAATCTCTAATAATTTTTTTCCTTTTGCTTTTCAAATTGCAGTGTCTTCACTGAAGGTCTCTTCATATCTTCTGTACCTTGCAGTCTAACACAAATTATCCCAGCCCAAATCACCATCTTTTCCTGCTACTTTGAGTACATCATCAGGTTCACAAGCCCTTGTTATCTTCTATATTGAATTACTCATTCAGGATTTCAGGAACAATCCATTCCAGTCTTGTCTCTTTCTCCAACCTTCTCTACTTTTGTTCTCTTTCAATACTACGCTTTCTCCTCATAAACCTGAAATACATCCCATCTTTGTAACTGACAAGCCATCTCTCTTCACCTCTCTTAAAAGATCAACATCTATTTAATGTGAAAAGTACAGGGCCAAGCCTATTTAGTAGGTATGTCTCTTGGGAGTCATCTGATACAGTTAGCTAATATCATAGCTAAAGTCTCGCCTCCCTCATGTGTCTATCAGGAAGAAAGCGAGGGCAGAACGTCCAGGAGCAGAATATAGATGTGTATTCTGGGCAAACTGTGTTCAGTTCTGAGTATTAAAATGGGCTATCTACAAAATTTTAGTTTGCTTCATCCTTTCAATTAAGGTTTAATGAAGCCCCCCCCCCCTTTTTTTTTGAGGCAAGGTCTCGCTTTGTAGTTCAGGCTAGCCCTGAGCTCACTATGTAACCCAGACAACCTGGGAACTCAGCAATCCTCCTGCCTCTGCCTCCGGAGTACTGGGGTGACAGGCATGAGCCACCATGCCTGGCACTGTGGTATTGATCGCTGGTGGGCGTGAGTCACCACGCCCAGCGTTGTATGTGGTTACCTGGGATCCAACTCAGGACCTTGTGCTTGCGAGGCAGGTGCCGGAACCACTGAGCTAGATCTCCAGCCCAGCCTCAATGTTTATTCTTTTTTCTTGGTGAAGGTATGTGTGTACCGGTAACTATCAAAAAGATCCCTACAATGAAGGGAGAAAGGATGATTCTCTTAGTTTAGTACAGCATGAGTGTCAGGAAGTGTCCAAACAGACCATGGCAGTATACATCGTAAGAACTTTATGGCAGTGTGCACTGTGAGGAGAAAAACTAACCAGTAGAGGCGATCCCATTACTGGATCCAACACTGGTGATATGAGTTTGGGTACTTGGTAGACACTTAGCAGACACAGTATGTACTTGGGATTATTTATCATGTGTGTGCGTGTGTGTGTGAGAAACATCGTACAAATGAAAGAATTCCTGAAACCTGGTCACTCCTTTGGGATCGGGATGGTTAATAATTGAAATGCAATTTTTAGCAAAATTAACATAAAAAACATTGACCAGTGTTAAGACTAATATCTACATGAGATCCTCGAAAGAAACAATACGTGATTTTGAGATATATATAAATTGTACCAATAAAGAACTCAATTAAATTATAAAAAAAAAAACAATGATTACTGGGACAATTATTTCTGAAGTTTTGCTTCATAAATAAGAACCTGATTTTATGAAGAAAAATAGAAAAGGAAAAATTGGCATCACTAAAAGAAGTCAGCTTCTTTTGAGGTCAGGTACTACAGTTTTCATCGATCTGCTGTGGCTATTCTAATGGGAAGCACGTTTTGTATCAAGTGTGGGATGCAGCCCTGTGTGCCTTGAATGACACAGCTGGCAAGCGGGAAACGGTGCTGAGTTGCACATAGACAACCAAGACGAATACAGACACACATAGACTTCCGGGTACTTAAGTTCTTTTTGAGGTTAGACATCTCCTTTTACAGAATCGAGTATATAACATATTCAAAAATCAAACTTCCTCACTTCCCAATATTAAATAACTAAATGTGAAAAAGAACCACCATTTAATAGGACATCAAAAGCTATACATTTTTTCTATGAAACAATATGTGCACAGATTTTCAAAGCTGTGAAAATGCAATAAAGAGCACAACACATTTTGGTCACTTTATTAAATGACATTAAATAGTTTAAGTTTCAACTACTAAACAGCACTTTGAATGGTGAAAACACAGATAGTATATTGTCATACTTGAATGCTTTTCTTTAAAAACACAATTCCAGTCCTTATATATATTACAAAACAGCCTTAAAGGAAGAAGTGACATCTTTTCTACAGTACTTAAGATACTAAATACAGAACTGAAAAGCAGTCTAACAGAAAGGAAGGCAAATCTTCACAGCTGTATGATTTCAGCAGCCAAAGCTGGATGATGGACTGAAACATTACTATACAACTGGGACAAAACATATACAATATCACAATACTAAGCAAAAACGCTTTACACCCAAAGAAATAAAACAGGTTACAAAAAAGTGGAGAATTTAGCAGGCAAAACTGTATTACAAGCAACATTTTAAATCGTCATTTTTAAGCCATTGCAACTATTTGAAACATCTAAAACAAATATAAAAATGAGCTTTTTAGTATTTTTATTGACGTGACTTTTGTCTTTAAGTATTTGTTAAACTTTGATGTTATACTCAAAGTATGTATTATGTAGCTAAAATGTCAAGTGAGAAGAGTGTATGCAAAGTGGTCCAAGTTTTATTTCAAACTCTGAATTCCTATTAATCTTCCTATGTAGTATCATTTAAGTCATACTTTAGCCATGGTAAAAAAGGTTTAAAAGGTTGCCTCATGTTTTTACATCTACATCTCTGAGTTAGTAATTAGAGACCATGTTGCAAATTCTCAGGTCTAGTGAATCAGGCTTTAAATACTCTGGACTTGCAGAAATACCAACTACTAACAGTCAGCCAGAGTGTACTGCCTTCAAATATTTATCTTATAACTCCTGTCTTTTTCATTTTTTCTAAAGTAAACATGTCTGCCCCCCACCCCAATTAAATAAGCCTGATTATATATATGGCTGGCATTGTATCCAAATATATAGAATACATTAGTGATATTTTACCACAGCAAAGTGGGGGGGGTCCTCCAAGTTCATAAATTATGTATCATTTAATGCTCCTGGGCGTTTTACCACTGGTTCTTCTGAGATCAAAATCATTCAAAAAACTCAAAACAGTTCTAGCTAATGCTAAAGTCATTCTAATCCAGTGACTCTAGAGTAAGTCCTCCACCCAGTTTTCTCTTTACAGGAATTCTTTAGCTTTTCTACTGGTACATCACCATCTCAAAAATGGTTTTACCATGTTGACTCCCACAATCAAAAACATAGTTCTTTAAGGAACTCAAGCAACCAAACTGATTACAAATAAAATTATAGTTTATTTTTACACAACTGAATTAAGAAAAAGAAATGTAATGATGTTTAATAAAACATCAAAACAGGTGTTAGATAAATTAATTTGGATCAGAAAATTGCCTCAGATCTAAACTGGGAGAAAAAAATCAAACTTTAAATCAATCAGTGGCTCACACCTGTAATCCCAGCACTCGGGAGGCAGAGACAGGAGGATTGCTGAGTTCGAAGCTTGCCTAGGCTACATAGTGAGCTCAGAGCCAGCCCGAACTACAAAGCGAGACCCTGTCTCAAAAAACAAACAAACAAACAAAAAATTTAAAGAAGCAGGAAAGAACATGGTAAGGAGAGGAAAGAAGCCAGTGATCCTTATCTTTAAGAGGAATTATTTCACAATACTGACAGTACTGGGAATTGTTAAAGCACATTCCTCATGTGAACTTAAAGTCAGCAACAGTTCTGCCATTTTGATGTTGTTCATAAAACAGGGTATGAACCTAACAACAATTTCGACATTAACCTCCTAAAATGCTAGAACTTGATTTTCTTAGTCCACATCCCACTGCCAGCAACAGGATGAAGCACTAGCACTGGCACCATGCAGTTAAGAGATGTGCTTTATATTAGTGCCAGGAGAGAGAAAAGATGATCCACAACCCTGAAATTTCACCAGTAATTATTTCAGCACATATAACTGAAAATAAAAAATGGCAGACTAAAGAAGAAAAAGGAATTTTCTTCTTCGGCTGTACTTAAGGCTGTTTATACAATGCTAAGATAACTGCAAGACTCCTCCAACTTTAGAGCAGTAGTATTTAAGAATATTGCACACAATTCTGTGTCAAAGGTAACTCTTAGTTTCTGACTTTCAATCACAAGAGACAATATAGCAGTCCAATTTCAGACTTCAGTCAAAAGAACATTTAGACCGTTTCAATCACTCTAATCAAGAAATGGATTAAGTATAAAAGTTTTTCATAAATTGAGGAATCAACTCTAAGAACTCAGCTGTGTATTTTTATATGTAAAGAATGGATATATAAATCTTTATTCTTTCCTAAATTTATTAATTTTATGACAATTTCATGGTTGCTAAAAGCAGGCATAAAAATTTAGAGAGGAAATCTGTGACCTGTTACTGTTATGGAAGGATTTGTTTTCACTGAAAACAATTTGAAATATCTTCTGTACTCAGTGTGTGTAAGAAGATTCTAGGCAACTTCACTGACAAATGTCAGGGAGTAATGGTATGCCCTATTTTAAAAAAATTTAAAACTAATATGGAAGATTGGCATTTAAGGGGACCAAACTATTTATACAGTTGAGTTCTGTTAAGTCATTGATTCCTAAAAAAATAAAAGATCTTTCTATGATTTTAACAATCCTTTAAGCTTTTAGTGCAAAATCACATTGATTTCCCATGGGAAGGTCCTGGATTTTTGCTTCTCATTGGGGGTGGCGCACGCTGTAATGGCGGTGGCTGCATCCCGCCAGCCACTGACTGATACATTCCTCTCATATCGATCTGCTGGTAGTTAGAAGGATTCATAATTAAATTTGGAGGCTTTGGCATCATGAGGTGACTCAGTGTTGCTTGTTGGTAAGTCATTTGTTGCTGTTGCTGCTGACTGTACTGTTGCTGGAGTCTTCTGTTCATAAGTATTCGCTGAACACAGCTGATTAACTATAGAGAGAAAAGGGAGCTGTTACAAGTGCATGACCTGTCTCAAAGCAGCAAGTATCAAGTTTTGAGTTAAAATCAATTTGTTAAGGGAGTACCATACCAAAAGGAAAATGTATTATTGTTATCACCATTACTAATTTGATGGCATTCACAGGACCATTACTGTAGAAACCAGTTAGTAACACCATTTAAGGCTAAATTCTCTTAATGACTTGACTATTGTATTGCAAGCAGCATTTAGGTCAGTTGCCATAGTAACCTGTCTTGCACTGTGATTAGTCTCAAGTATTAGTTACAGCACTTTCTATTAAGTCTCCTTTCTTTCTCCTTCTTTTGATTATTTCACATGATGACAGACAAACATTTTAGTGAGAAATACCAGAGAGGAAAAAGCACTTGCAGTAGGAATAATTCCTACCTGGAATGTCTCAAATTTCCTAGGATAATTTAAAACCACACGATTCTGCCATGCTTTCTAAGTAAAATTCATGCCACAGAGATTGATTCCCTGGAGTCAAGAATTAAAATTTCTCAGTACAAAGCAGATGGCTGACAAATGACTGTACTGGGAAAGATGACCAAGGATCCCGGAGTATGCTGGCCTTTTGAAGAATTATATAATTTAGTAGGAATCTGTGATATACATTACCCAGAGCTCTACTCCTTATTCTCAAATTAAATATACTGAAAAGTAGAATTCTAGAAGCTGCTTAAAAATAGTGAAGGTGGTGAAACTCTAGTAAATGTTCCTATGTAGATATTCAGAATATATGAAAAATGAAATAATATACATAGATCGTATACAAACTTCAAGGAGATCTACTTGGGAAATCATTGCTCCTTTGTTAAAAATGTACCATTTTTTCAACAAAACTTTTTCTAGGATAATCAATGACCATCTATACCTCCATAGGGATTGTTAATTGACATAAACATCCCATCAGCTATTGTTATAAATTCAAGAAAATTAAAAGACCAAGAGAGGGCCGGGGATTTAGCTCAGTGGTTCTGGTGCCTGCCTTGCAAGCGCAAGGTCCTGAGTTCAATCCCAGTAACCACATACAATGCTGGGCATGGTGAGTCACTCCACCAGCAATCAGTACCACACACCACTGTGCCGGGTGTGGTGGCTCACGCCTGTGATCCCAGCACTCGGAAGGCAGAGACAGGAGGATTGCTGAGTTCGAAGCTTGCCTGGGCACCATAGTGAGCTCAGGGCCAGCCTGAACCACAAAGAGAGACCCTGTCTCAAAAAAAAAAAAAAAAAAGACCGAGAGAGAGAATTCTTACCATCTGTTGTTTCGTCAGTACATCATTGTAGATTGCTTCTCTTCGTTTAACATCAAGCTCCTGACTTGCTTGTCTGCTTAATGCTAATGCTTGTACTTGGGCTTCTGAAAGACTCATATTTTCCTTCCACTAAAAGAAAAATTTTGCATTTACTTATTATTATACAACTGAAGGAAAATAATTGTTATTCAAAGATATTCACAACCTTACAACACTCCCCTCCTTTATTCTTTTCTTTTTGAGTTATATGTTGGAAATTGAACCCATGATCTTTGCTCTAATCTACATCCCTAGCCCTGTTTCTATTTTTCATTTTGAGACAGGGTATAACTAAGTCTCGAAGTTCCTCAAGCTCTAGTCTGCGATCTTCCTGCCTCAGGTTCGCACAGTGCTGAGATGACAGGAATGCACCACTAAGCCTGACTTTCCTTCACTCGTTTCTAAAGAACACAGTGCTAAAGAGCAGGGTACTAAATTGTCCGTGGGCATGGACTGGCTATCTCTAGAATGAGTAGCTACTTTATCTGGGTTTAATTTGTATGGCTAGTACTTAACATGTGTTTATACAAATAGCATATACATTTCTGAATGCTTAATTCTTCAAGTTTTAGGTTTTTAGTCATTTCTTTTTGCCAACATATATGTAATATGCTGAATTACAGTTTGGGACTATTATCCAGCTTACTAGTACTTTACTTTTGCACATCAAGTTATAGGAATTAAACTCATTTTCCCACAGAAGTACTGAAGCAAGCAATTAAAAATTAAAGCAAATGAGGGAACACAAATTAGAGGCTGAAATAAGACAACTGCAAGTGAGCTTACTACAGCTGAGATTATATCTTCAAGAGGCTGAATCCTCACTGCTGTCACACTATTTGTTGCTTCCACAACTTTTTCTCTTCCTTGATTAATGAGGTCCTACAAATACATAATAATAAATTATATAGGGCAGAAAGACAGCACAGTTTTAAAGTACAGGGATCCTTTCTCTTGCCAATTCACATCACTTGGGTTTAAAACTAAATAAGTGGAGAAGAAAAATTCAGCATAAATAAAGTGGAGTAAAAACTCATCAATGTCAATAGGGTCTTGTTAGGGAGACAAAAATTTGGGTTTTATTGCACCAATAATTTAATGATTTAAATAAACCCATAAGCATATATAAAAAAGGAAAACAGATTTAATTAATTACTAAACTATTGATATAAAAAGCTCCATCTTTCCTATTCATAACTGACTGTACTTTTAAATCACTTATTTTGTAACACTGGACTCATATACTTAATGGTACATCTATGGTGTACTAGAATGTAACAATGTATTGCAATTTCAAGTAACTTCTAGATTCACTATGCAAGTAATTTATTTATGCCAAAACATTTATAACTGGAGAAAGTGCTATTTCCCTAGCCATTCAGCAGACCTCTTATTCCTTAGCTAAAATAATTCAAACTACGATAATTCAAGGACTGCTTTCCTTGGGCTCTGAACAAAATGCATTTTACTTTATTATGCTGTTTCCAAAAGGTCAACAAATAAAGAAGTTTGTTGGTCTATTCACAGGTAATCTTTGGAGAATGTGCTATTTCTACATGGGAAACCTTTTGTCAAAACAAGGGACTTGAATGTGCCTTTAATTCATGTTAAACTACTTTTGTACTTCATAACTTACCTCCAGCTGTTGATTACTCATTGCTGACAGGGCTCCCAAATTGAAAGGAATATAAGGAGTTTGAGAGTTGAAAGTGACAGGGGGTAAATTGGTCCCAGTTGGTATGTTGAAACGCATGGTCAATCCCTAAAAACAAAAAGTATGCACTTTTCACATTGTGATTGAAAACTTGAAATTCTACATCACCTACTGGTTTAGAAAAGAATCCATGTTCTCAGATCTAGGACATTATTAACAGTCTTTCAAACACAAACAAAACACCCTTTTTACCTGAAACCAAGATCTTATTACACAGAAAGCTTTAACCCCTAAAGGTGTATTTTTTTCTGATAATTCCCACAGAATGAGGCAACGCTGAATTCTAATGAGACTTCTAACATCACATTAGCATTAAAGAAATTTTGTACAATGAGTTAGGAGTTTAAAAAGGATTCAGGTATTAGGATAAGGTTTCCCCTGCTCAGGAGCACTTTTTGCTCAAGTGGGTTGGTGTTTAAAACAAAATTATTTTAGACAAAGTTGCTGCTGAAGATTGACATTAATGCCCTATAATAAAATATTTGTGTTCTGCTATTCAGCCAAAATTCAGACTTCATGGTATACATGCGAAAACAACTCCTAGCTCCACAATCAAACTCCTGTAAGTTTGAGATTACAGACAGTGAGGATGTGGATGAAAAGCAGTTACTAAATAAACAACATCTCTCTTCACTAACAATTCAGCAAGTATTAGGCAGAAATGGGAACAATTTCTCTGTGGGTAAAACATGCCTTTCTTCTGTTCTTTTCTCCTCTAACACTAAATGTAGCAGAACCTTATAAACTGATTCTTAGGGGATCTTATACCAAAACCCCCCTATCTTATCATCCACTTTAAATGTGACTTGTTTTCTTCCTCATTGCTCTTTCAAATGACTAAAATAACATCAAAAAGCCTTTCTTTTTTTTTTTTTTTTGAGATGAGGTCTTGTGACACTGTCCAGCCTGGTCTTAAACTCCTGGAATAGAATGAATGTCCAGCCTCAGCCTCTTAAGTAACTGAGTGTATAGGTAGATGTTCCTGTAGTTGGTCAAAAAATCCATTTTGAATGAACTACCTTCTTTTCTGCTTCATATTCTGCCCACGCTGCTTTTCTTTCTTCTTCAGTTAACTCTTCTTCTTCTTTGTGGTCCAAAAGAGAATCATGTTCGTGATATCCTACAATGTGTTCTTTATGTATCTGAAGAAGTTCTGCAAGTATAGTATCCTGTTTAGAGGGTTAAAATAAGAGAGAATTACTTTTACTCTCTGAATCATATGTCCATAATTCTATTGGAAGTTCATCGCTGTAGGGCCAGGGATTTAGCTCAGTGGTACTGTGCCTGCCTTATAAGCACAAGGTCGAGTTCAATCCCTGGTATTGCAAAGAAAAGAAAAAAAAAAGAAGAAGCAGCAGCTGTTTTTTTTTTGAGACAGGGTCTCACTTTGTAGTTCAGGCTGGCCCTGAGCTCACTATGGTGCCCAGGCAAGCCTCGAACTCAGCAATCCTCCTGCCTCTGCCTCCTGAGTGCTGGGATGACAGGTGTGAGCCACCATGGGCGGCACTGTGATATGTGGTATTGATTGCTGGTGGGTGTGAGTCTCCACGCCCAGCACTGTATGTGGTTACCGGGATCGAACTCAGGACCTTGCGCTTGCGAGGCAGGCACTGGAACCACTGAGCTAAATCTCCGGCCCAGAAGCTGTTTTTCACATTTCTAAATACATAAATTACTGAGAAAAAAAATAAAGTCAGCACAAACATACAACATTATTATTATTATTTTTTGAGACAGGGTCTTGGTATATAGTCCAGGCTGCCCTTGAACAATTCTCCTGTTTTGCCCCAAGAGAGCCGAGATTTCAGATGGGCACCACCAGGCCCCACAGCTAATACCACATTCTTATATCAGAATTTCACGTTTATATAGAGCACTTTGGAGATTCAATTTTTAAAAATTTGCTATTAGTTAGATTTCAAAGTCTTTCTTCTTAACTTGGAAAATATTTTATACTTTTTGTTTTGTACCTAGTTCTGAGATAAGTTTGCTCATGTTAGCAATTATATTGGATGACTATGATAAAAATTATGGCTGCTTGCCGGGCGTGGTGGCTTATGCCTGTAATCCCAGCACTCCAGAGGCAGGAGGATTGCTGAGTTCAAGACTTGCCTGGGCTACATAGTGAGCTCAGAGCTAGCCTGAACTACAAAGCGAGACCCTGTCTCAAAAAAAAAAAAATTATGGCTGCTCCTGTTTATATATATTTAAAAACTGCATTTTCACAATTATTTTAGCTACTAACCACTACACTAATAAAAATGAATATAAATTAAACAGGTAAAGAACAACAGAATATAAAATCCTTAAATTTCAACTGCAGAATAAGTGAAAAATAAATCACATGGAAAGGACCCATTGGTCATATTTAAACTGACAAACATTTTTAGTGTCTTTATAGAAAAATGTAGTGTCATAAGTTAATCATTCAAGGTTAAAGCACTAAATGCCTAAAAATTGGAATCATTTATATATTCAACAAGAACATTACATTCCTGCTCTATATAATTATCTATGAAACTGAGAAACAAAGAGATATATGGTGAGGATTTAAAGTGATGATGTTACTTTTGCTAATGAAAAATTTTAAATATTCATAAGATGTTACCAAATCACACATGAAAAACTTGATATACTAACAGACTAAGTCACTTTACCAAGAGATTTTTCATAGTTTTTAGCAAGTCATAGTGGATACTCTCTAAACTTGGTTTAGTAAAGGAACATAATTACTAATCAAATGAAGGTATGAGGGTTCACAGCACATTACACTCATATTTAATCTGCATCTAGTAATCCTTAATACATGTATAGACAAAGGCCACACTTGAACTAACTTTGTTGATACAGTTGTCATTGAGATTTTATAATTCATTTTGACACGTAGTATATGCTGTTTTCTTTGTTGAAAATAGGAAACATTAAAGGAAGGCTCAGATTCAGGAAGGCTGAGATAGGAGGACTGCAAGCTGGAGCCCCACCTGGTCAATTTAGTGAGACCCTTAGTGGAATACAGCTCAATGTGCTCAATACAGGGCATTGCTGGGTTCAACCTCTAAGTACTATTTAAAAATACATAAATGGGCCGGGTGTGGTGGCTCATGCCTATAATCCCAGCACTCGGAAGGCAGAGGCAGGAGGATTGCTGAGTTCGAGGCTTGCCTGGGCTACATAGTGAGCTCAGGGCCAGCCTCAACTACAAAGTGAGACCCTGTCTCAAAAAAAAAAATGGGCTGGGGATTTAGTGGTTCTGGTGTCTGCCACACAAGTGCAAGGCCTCGAGTTGGGTCCCTGGTAATCACATACCATAAAGCCAGGCATGGTGACTCACACCCACCAGCAATCAGTAGGTACCACACACCACAATGCCAGGCTTGGTGGCTCACACCTGTAATTCCAGCATTCAGGAGGCAGAGGCAGGAGGATTGATGTGAGGTCCAGGCTTGCCCAGGCTACATAGTGAAATCAGGGCCAGTCTGAACTACAAACCAAGACCCTGTCTCCAAAAAAAACCAACCAAACAAAAAAATACCAAACAAAACAAACAGTAATGCTACTAGTTTTGGTTCATTTGAGAATTAACTCAAGAGATCATTTTTTTGTCCAGTATAGAAATCTGCCATAGAAAGCTAACTTTCTGGGCTGTGTCACACTGAACAGATTTCGTATGCCTGGATCAACATCCAAAGTACAATTACTGACTGGATCAGCAAAAAGATGGAACAGTCTATATTAACTCATTCCCCTGCAATATAATGCTTCCTGGGCCTAGGGTGTAACTTTTTTTTTTTTTTTTTTTTGCTTTTTGAGACAGGGTCTCATGTTGTAGTTCAGGCTGGCCCTGAGCTCACTATGGTGCCCAGGCAAGCCTCCGCGAACTCAGCAATCCTCCTGTCTCTGCCTCCCGAGTGCTGGGATTACAGGCGTGAGCCACCACGTCCGGCCCTAGGGTGTAACTTAATGGTAGAATACTGGCCTACCACGCGGAAAACTCTGGTTTGATCCCAGAACAACAACAACAACAACAACAACAACAACAACAACATAATGCTTCCATAGATGTGTAACTCTCCTGTCTATCCCCAAAAATATGACTAAAGAGAGACCCAATGACAAAGCCAGCCAGTATTAATATAGTCAGCTGGTCTACAAAACATCAAATAAATTACAAAACTCAAATATTTTATGGATATTCTCTGATTTTATTTCTCCTGGACAAGTGATTTTTTTTTTTTTGGGACAAGGTCTCATTATGTAGCCCAGGCTGGCCTCAAACTCATGGAGATCCTCCTGCCTCAGCCTGCGGACTGTTGGGATTACAGGCGTACACCACTATACCCAGCTTACTTTTTTTAAAAAACTTTTTGAGGTTTTCAAAAACATGTATGTTAATTCAATAAAAGGAACTATATGCAAAGTATTGTAATCCCAGCACCAAGGGAAGCTGAGCAGGAGCATAATAAATTCAACCCCAGCCTGAGCAATTTAGCAAGACCTTGACTTAAAATAAAAAGGACTATGGGTGTAGCTCATGGTAAAGATCCTCAATTCAAACCCTACTAAAATGCAAGCGCACACACACACACACACACACACCCCCTAGGAAAGTCAAACATGATTGCCTATATAAGATCAGATCATAGTGGAGATTCATCCTCTTGACCTATGGTTGACAGAAAAGCCACTAAGTCACAGGAAATGTTCATGTAACTTTGTATCCTATCATTAGAAAACTTACATTTTCCTAAAAGAAAAAATTGTTCATAATGCTTCTATTGGGTATTATTTCTTGTCAACATTTTTTTTTTAAGATGTGGTCTCATTTTGTAGTTCAGGCTGGCCCTGAGCTCACTATGTAGCCCAGGCAAGCCTAGAACTCAGCAATCCTCCTGCCTCTGCCTTCTGAGTGCTGGGATTATAGGCGTGAGCCACCACGCCCAGCACTGTGGTATGTGGTATTTATTGCTGGTGGGCGTGAGTCACCACACCCCGGTATTTTATGTGGTTACACACAATACCCGGAATCAAACCAGTGATCTTGCCCTTGCTAGGCAGGTGCTGGAACCACTGAGCTAAATCTCTGGCCCCTTGTCAACAAATTTTTAAAAATTAATAAAAACAGTATAATTTTCAGTACCACTTGTTACACGGTCCTTCAAATATTTATACAGAAGCATGCATGTGTGTGTGTGTGCATGTACAGAGCTTTGCATAAAAGTAAGATTATATTTTAAAACCTATTTTTATCCTTAATAGGTTCCCATGAACATCACTGTATATCAAAAACAAAACTTCCTCTTTTTTAATTATGTAGTGTTAACATGATAATATACATGTTATTTACTTATTCATTCCCTTATTGAAGACTTTTTTCCCTTTTGGGGGTGGGACTGAACGTAGGTTCTCACACATTGCTAGGTAGATGTGCTGCCACTGAGCTACATCCCCAGTCCTGCTTAAGTTTTCTTAAAACATTAAAATTGCTTCCTGATTTAATTATCATCAAATTTTCAAACATGAGTTAGTAAATTTTAATATATTTCTACTGCTTGACAAAGTGATTATAATACTCAAATACTTAGACAAGTATGCTTGTTATAATCTTCATTTGAATAAAGCAGAGACAGAGCAAGTTAGCTTTCATTTTAAGTTAAATTTTAAAATAGGAACTCATTTATAAAGAGTACAGAAGCAGGAAGGCAGAAATCTTTCTTCCACAGTGCTATATGTAAAAGTATCAAGACTTCTGACAGTATCTCCCTTGTGTAAATTAATTGAAGCATACCATCAATATAAGAAATAAATGAGAGGGCCAGAGGGTCAGCTCAGTGGTTCCAGTGCCTGCCTCGCAAGCGCAAGGTGCTGAGTTCCATCCCCGGTAACCACATACAATGCTGGGCGTGGAGACTCACACCCACCAGCAATCAATACCACATACCACAGTGTCAGGCGTGAGCCACCACCAGCATTCGGGAGGCAGAGAGAGGAGGATTGCTGAGTTCCAGGCTTGCCTGGGCTACATAGTGAGCTGAGAGCCAGCCTGAACTACAAAGCGAGACCCTGTCTCAAAAAAAAAAAAAAAAATAAAATAAATAAAATAAATGAGATTAAGAGGGCAAAAAAGTATTTGTGACAGGATCTTGAGACTACAGCTTTGTTTTTTGTTGTTTGATGTTTGTTTGGTTTTTGTTTTTTTTAGACTGAGCTTTGCTATATATAACTCAGGCTGGCCTCAAACTCATGGCAATCCTCCTGCCTCAACTTCCTGAGTGCTGAAATTATAGGTGTGCACAACCATGCCCAGCTCATGAGCACTCAGACTACTTTTTTAGTAAAGCCACTTTTGCTACATCTAGAATAAGGTATAAAAATTAATAAAGAATAATTTCATCCCAGTATAAACACAATCAGTGGAGAAGCTTTTTGGTTTGGCCCTTTAAGATAGCATTTCTTAGTTGCTATAGTAACACTATTATTGAAAACAATACTGGAACAGAATCTATAATCACTAAGCCAACAGTCATAAAATGAGGTTTAAATTATATCCAAATGTGTACCTTTTCTTTTCTTTGTCTAAACTTTACTTTTCTTTAAATAAGTAAAAAGCCTACAAGCATGGTCTATATTTTAGCTAACAGTCTAAATTAGTTTAAGCTTTAAAGATGACTAGTTCAATTAATAAAACAAGATTAATGATGAATTAAACATTTAAGTTAATTTATTTAGAAGTTTAAAGTATTTGGCAAGTTGACAACAATTCCCATTTAATTTATTCTGAAATTTAACCTTGAAAATAAATTAAAAAAAAACAATCAAGGATTTGCGTGGCGTCAGGGAGGGAGTTTGCCGTGTTTCAAAAGTACTTTGCTTGCTGTCACTCTAGATCGGAGCTTGAAATATATGGAAATAAAATGTCACTAGAATCCTTAAATGTCACATGAACTACTCAAAAAAACTATGAAAAGTTCCTTTTATTGTATGTTCTGATTCCTAGTAAAGAAATCTAATATTCCTGGTCAAATACCTTCTACTTTCAAATTTAAAATTTCACCGGAAAAAAATGTAGTGTATTTAGTAAGTAACTAGAGAGTGCACTGAAGGAAGTTCACCTAATATCCTTCAGATTATTGGGTCAATATATAACCTTTGCAAAAGAACATTTCTAAATATATCCAGATTGCCAAATTGTATGAATAAGATAGTGACAACCATAGAACTTGTCATTTTCAATAACAGAAAAGGTAGATCTGCCAGTAAGACTTTGGTCAAGTGTAAAAGCCTCTTTGATAAGAATACTTTCTCCTGGGCCGGAGGGTTAGCTCAGTGGTTCCGGCGCCTGCCTCGCAAGCGCAAGGTCCTGAGTTCGATCCCCGGTAACCACATATAATGCTGGGCATGGAGACACGCCCACCAACAATCAACACCGCATACCACACTGCCGGACGTGGTGGCTCACGCCTGTAATCCCAGCACTCGGGAGGCAGAGACAGGAGGATTGCTGAGTTTGCGGCGGCTTGCCTGGGCAC
>PVIC010030006.1:0-11282 GCA_004025085.1 Thryonomys swinderianus
CAGCTTTTCTTGGAGTCTTCACAGAACTGAGTATTGATCTCAAAATGGGGCGAGTAAGACATATCTAGAAAATTTAAATTGTGATCTGCTTACTTTGATTGGAAGAAAATCAAGACACCACTGTGGAAAGACCAAAATCATCATTATGAAGAATTGCTGTAATGGTCAATGATTGGAAAGAAAGCAATGTTTTTAGATAATATGCAGACAAGCTCTACTGGGCCCATGGAACTGACAGTGTCCTATAGATGAGTCTCTGCAGGAATGAGAGAGAAGATAAGTGTGTGTGTGTGTGTGTGTGCGTGTGTGTGTGTGTATGCGTGCATGCGTGCATGTGTGAGAGACTAATATCCATCCAGATGTATAGACACTTCTGTCGCCCTTCCTGATGAAATACTAGTAAGCTTTCAATGGGGCAAAGCTCGGATGCTCCTCCACATCCGACCTCAGGAGCCCCGGTAGGACTTCTACGAAACCATCTTGCAAACAGACTGCAATTGTGAGCAACTGGACAGCAGCTCCCCCAACAGCTCCAGAAAGGCTCTTGTCTCCCCTTTGTTGTCCCTGCAGTTTGATCTCGTCCGGCACAAATGGGCCTCTTCCGACTCCCGAGCTAAAGCCCTCTCCCACTTTCTCCTACTTTCTGACTCTGACTAAAAAAATCACCTTGTGTCTCTCACTCTCAAATTCTTTTCTGCGATGAGAGGTTGAAGACCTGCTCGGCATTGAATGAAGGTATTACTGCATTAAGTATAAGATGAATTAATGGAAATTTGAAGAAGGGAGCAGAGATGTGTGCACCTTCGGGGCGGGTCTAGGTTCTAGGCAGATAAAGGAATCTGCAGAAAGCCTCTGTGCGCACTGGAGGAGTGAATGGACCAATCAGAGAAGCTGAGACCTGGGCCTGCCTGGGACTTGTTTGTGTTTACTTTGTATCAAATTGCTCAGCAAATATGTATGTAATTCCATATTTTGTGTGTATCATTCTTTGAGCCTCAACACCAGAAAAATAAACTAGGGGAGAAAAAATGGAGTAAATATGGGAAGGGTTCAATGTTAATGATCAAAGGTTGGTGTCAGATACAACCAAAGCAAACACTCAGGAAGTTCTGAGAAGATGAAATAAACATCCCCAAGTTACAATAAAGCAGAATCAGCAGATCATATTTGAACTCTGGAAAAACAAAGAGAATGGGAAAATCTTGAAGGTGCCTGGAGCCAAGGTGGGACAGAGACTGACAGAGAAGAAAGAGCAAACCCAATAGCAGATTCTCACAGTCTACCCACGAGGGGAAATCCTAGGGTCAGAGAGGAAGGTTCCCGACTGAAAGTGCCGCGTCCTCGATTATACTGCAGCGCCGAGGAAGACATACAGATGTCCTCAGTCAGAAGCTGAAGTTATTCTTTGACAACAAACCCGTCCCATGTGAGATATTAAGAGAATTCTTTTCAGGTAAAAGACAATTAATATAAGTCAATAACAAGTCGAAACAGAAGAAATATAGATAAAAGAAATTATCTATCTAGAAATCAACACATAATAGCCTAACCTTCCACATTATCAAAATAGAGAAGAGCAAATTAAGCCTAGCACAAGCAGATGAAATGAAGTAATAAAAAGTAAAGCATAACTTAATGGAAGTAATAAGTGAGTCCATGGTGCAGGCTAGAAGATCAATACAGACAAGTCAATTTTTCTCCTGTGTAGCAGAAGTGAATATTAGAATTTAAACTTGAACAAAATATAATAGCATTTATAATAGTCCATGAAATGATAATACTTAGGCAAAAACTTTACAAAATATGTGTAGGGTCTGTTTGCCTATAATTGGGAATCAAAGAGGAAAGAAGTCAAAGAAGATCTGAATAAATAGTAAGACATTCACAGGCTTGAAGTTTCAATATTGTTAAAATGTCACCTCTTTCCAATTTTTTATACCTTTGATACAGCAATCAAGGTTCTAGCAAGCTATTTTGCAGATATCAACAAACTCATTTAAAATATATGATGAGGCCAAGGACTTAGTCACAAAAATAGTAAAAAAGACATTATAAACTTGTAATTCACATTTCAAGGCCTGTTTTAAAACTTGGGTAAGGAAGACAGCATGATATTGATGAAAGGATGAATGGATAAATGAAAAGAATAGGGTTTTGTAAACAGAATCACAATAGAGCTAAATGAGTTTTTAGAAAAGTGATTAAGAGACTAAGTGACAAAATGTTTTCTCAGTAGATTCCACTTGAAAAAGTAAACATCCACAGAAAAAATCAAACAGAAAAACCCAATGAGAATGTAGGTACAGAAGTTTTTTTTCATCTTACATAAAAAGTTACTATGGGGGTTACCCACTTTCCGGGCCCCCCCTTCTGTCTCTCTTAAGGCAGAAGCTTTCTCTCTCAATAAAATTTTCCTACTCAAAAAAAAAAAAAAGTTACTATGGATCACAGAGCCAGACATGAATGTGAAGCGATAATTCTTGAAATGGAAAACATGAGAAATTTGTACAACTGATGTTTGGTAATGAGATTTGAGATACAACATCAAAAGGATGATGATTGAGGGAAAAAATTGATTTCATTGAAATCAATGGATTTGCATTTCATTGAAATCAAATTTTTCTATTGAAAAATACTTAAGAATATGAAAAAAAAAACAAACCCTCACAGATCAAGAGAAAATACTTGCAAAACTTAGCCAGTACAAATAATTCTTAAAACTCAAGGATATGTCCATATCAGGCTTTTATTTTGGCCTGGTTTCTGTATGAATACTTTCTGTTTGTTTGTTTATTTGTTTGAGACGGGGTCTTGCTTTGTAGTCCAGGCTGTCTCTGAGCTCACTATGTAGGCCAGGCAAGCCTTGAACTCAGCAATCCTCCTGTCTCTACCTCCCAAGTGCTGGGATTATAGGCATGAGCTGCCATGCCTGGCACTGTAGTATGTGGTACTGATTGCTGGTGGGCATAAGTCACCACTCCCAGTAAATTGTATGTGGTTACCGGGGATCAAACTCAGGACCTCAGGTACCAGAACCACTGAGCTAAATCTCTGGACCCTGTCTCAATACTTTTATCATGATTCAGTGTTGACATTAGCAATACCAGTTTGTTTTTCTTTGCCACATATAAGGCCAATGTTATATCTTTCTGCAATCCAAAGATTGTATTATATAGTTCTCTGCTGTATAATTGCAGCCTTGCATTTGGAGCCTCTGCACTGTTCATGCCTACCATTCTATACGGGTGAACTTGTGCTCTGTTGAAGTATAACATCAACTAGAAACTGGTAAACCAATTTTCAAGTGTTACATTCCAATCAGTTTAGGAGATGGAAGCAAAAAATATATTGACAACATCATCTGGTTTATTACTATGCAAAGTACTGGTGGCTGAGTTCCAGGACAAATTTCCTACTCCGTTTCATTGTCACGGGAATTTTGGCTCACACACCCAACATCAAAATCATTGTCATCTTCATCATCTATGCATGACTAATCTGATGGTTCACTTTCAACTGCCTCTAAAACTTATAAATCTGGTTTTTCATTTGGCATTATACTGAATTTTGTTACTTCTCTAAGAAAAATTTAAAACATTTTTAAAAACCTTAGGTGTGGGAGCCAGAGATTTAGTTCAGTGGTTCTGGTGCCTGCCTCACAAGTGCAAGGTCCTGAGTTCGATCCTGGTAACCACATACAATACTGGGCCATGGTGACTCACGCCCACCAGCAATCAATATCACACACCACAGTGCAGGGCATGGTGGCTCACACCTGTGATCCCAGCACTTGGGAGGCAGAGACAGGAGGATTGCTGAGTTCAAGGCTTGCCTGGGCTACATAGTGAGCTCAGGGCCAGCCTGAACTACAAAGCGAGACCCTGTCTCAAAAAACAACAACAACAAAAAAACAACAAAAAAAACCCTTAGATGTATAGAAACTCAGCAATGATCATTTCATGGGTAAAATTCGCCTGTTACTGCTTTGGAGATCCTGTACACATCTTGCCATTTGTCTGCCAACTAGGGTGAATGTAGAAGTGGGATTTTGCTTTTCCTAGGTGGAGCTACTGTGAGTCACATCCACATTCAATTATGATAAAATATATGTCACATAACAGAAGAGTGATATGGGTATATTTTACCCCCTGTGATGCTCAGCTAAACATATTCAAAACCTTTCTCTCTTTTCTTTCTTTCTTTCTTTCTTTCTTTCTTTCTTTCTTTCTTTCTTTCTTTCTTTCTTTCTTTCTTTCTTTCTTTCTTTCTTTCTTGTACTGGAGATCAAACTCAGAACCTTGCACTTGTGAGGCAGGTGCTAGAACCACTGAGCTAAATCCCTGGCCCCAACATATTCAAAACCTGATAGAGTACTATGTGGGTAAAAAAAAAAAAAAAACCCTCTTTGCACTTTGGACAGGTGCATACATTTTATCATTTGTCAAACCAAGTAGGTAAACATAGAGATTGGCTCCTGTACACCCCTCCCCCAGTGCAACTACTGAGACACAGATAGGTGCTATTACACTAAAGTATAGATTTACAATAGACATATGGGATGGGTTCTTGTAACTCAATGTTATCACCCAGGAAGGCAAGTGAGAAAAGTTTCAGGGATGTAAGTGTTTTCTGTAGTGGAAGTTACCTTCATTTTTTTCCTCTTTAGGTCAAGTTTGGCATAATCTAAAAGCAGTATAACCTGTGTGTGGCGAGATTCACCTGTAGTCCCAGGTACTCAGGAGGCTGAGGGAGGAATATCACTTAGTCTGGAATGTGAAGCTTGTCAGGGTAATAGAGGAAGACTTTACATCAAAAATAGGTGATAGATAGATAAATAATAGATTTTTGAAAAGAAAAGTAATATGACTTCCTCTAACTTTTTTTTTTTTTTTTTTTTTTTTTTTTTTTTTTTTTTTTTTTTTTTTTTTTTTTTTTTTTTTTTTTTTTTTTGCTTTTTTGGAGATAGGGTCTCGCTTTGTAGTTCAGGCTGGCCCTGAGCTCACTATGGTGCCCAGGCAAGCCGCCGCGAACTCAGCAATCCTCCCGTCTCTGCCTCCCGAGTGCTGGGATTACAGGCGTGAGCCACCACGCCCAGCATTATATGTGGTAACTGGGGATCGAACTCAGGTCCTTGTGCTTGCGAGGCAGGCGCCAGAACCACTGAGCTAACCCTCCGGCCCTTCCTCTAACATTTTTAATGAGCAGTGTAACATGATTCTGTAGTCACAGAAAGTACTAGGGAATTCACTTCTGAGAGAGAAAATCTGGAAATTGAAGCAATTACCAGCTTATGATAATTGTTGCAATGAGAAAGATGCGAGTCTTTTTTCTTAGGAATACACGATATAAGTTAGCCAGGTGATGAAACACCATTTCTCAGCAGAGAGGAACCTTAACCAGGGGATCTCATTTTCGTAAAATCATCATTTATCAGTATTTTAATTCTTTGGCCTGCAAATATTTCTTTCTCCACTACCAGGAGCCCAACAGAAAGTTCATAAAGGGGTCTAGTTCGTCACATGAGGTTAAAGTTTCGCCACCTTGGTGAGCTCAGTAGGAAACAGTTTGACAAGACAGAGAAGAGGCTGAGAACGTTTATTCGAAAGTTCTGAGTCTAGGAGCCCCCAGCTCACATCCTGCTCAAACTGTTTCCTTTTCAAGCCACGGTTAATCTCTAATGTGCTGTTTCACACTGAGATCTCTAATAAGAAGCTCAAGAGTGTGTAAGCAGCTTGGGAAGAGTGAGTGGTATAAATGTTGTAAATGCTATTAAATATGCAACAATGAACAGTGTTACAGGCAGGCGGGACCTCTGCCTTCCTAGGGAAAAACACCAGCTTCTTCCCAGTTTTTTTCTTACACTGAGTTTTCTGGGGTTTTCCCCTTCTCTGTAGCCCTTCACATTTCATGGTATTTTGCTAGTTTTTTTTTTCTTTTTATCTACTAATATTGTTCTCAGAAGATAATAACCGTGAGAAGCAAGTTGATAGTATTTCTCCTGTGAGAAACAATCCAGCAAAGAAAAATGAAAGCTCTGTTTCTGCTCTTGCTATGTTTGAAGAAGCGGCACAGAAAGTTTCATGTAACTTTTTCCCAGGGCAGACACGGCAGAAGGGACCGAACCACCCAGGACCGAACTGACTGTCCTCGCAGCTATTAGTCTGCGTGTGGCGTTTGGATCCCACCGGCGCTCAGCGGGAACTTCCGCGCGAAACTTCCTGCTGGCCCTTTGTGTTCTTGCAAACAAGATACAGTCAAAACAGTGCGTTCCAGGTGACAGCTTCTACATACTCAAAAACAGTTGTGTGTGTGCGTGTCCCCGTGTGTGCGTGCTCTTGTGTGTTTGTGTGTGTAAGGAGGCAGGCAGTCAGAACAGCCTCGGTGCGGAACAATGTGTTTCGGGCCAGCTTTAAACACCCAGGGAAATGCAGGCCGTACACACCCGAGGGAGAGGATCTATAGACACTGAAGGACACAAGCGGGAGCCCCAAGGCTTATTGGTCCTTTCCAGTTGCTAGAGTGTGTAAAAGAGACCTTTAAAATCAGACAGCAGCCAGATAATAAGCTGCAGCTCCCAGCCTATTTCTGCCTCCACTGCCCTGGGCTGGAGGGCTGACGGGCACAGAGCAGATACCACGAGTCAGTCAGCTGAGCAACAACGTGAACCTCGGTGCCCGAGGCCAGAGGGAGCGAGCCCTCAGGCCTTCCACGCATATGCTTCTGATTAAGATGCTCATTTCTTCAAAAATATCTCCCACACATGCTTAGAGGAGGAAGATGTCTCTGCAGTTGTGCGCTTATTTTCCACGTTGGCGTCACACGTGCATCAAGAGGCCCTGGAGCCCAGACGGTTCCCTACTGAGACGCAGTGCTGCGGGGAGCGGCAGCTACGGGCCAGCGTCCCACGGCTGCCACTCACGGCTTCGGGGCGGGTACCAAAGGCCTCGATCTCGCCTCCGCCCTGAACCCAGTCTTGGTAACAGTGCTGTGAGCACCGCAGGCGCCGCACAGGGAAGCGCTTAGCGGAGCTGCACCCCAGGCCCTGACAAGACGGCTCAAAGGCCGCCACATCCGTCCCGTGTGCAGAAACATAACAGGCGGTAGAGACGGGCTCGGTGATCGAACCCTTTCCTAGCGTGCTCTAGGCCCTGTGTTCCGTCCCCGACACTCCAAAAATTTAAAGAATATAAACAAGTTTTAGAGAGTTTGCCTTAAATATTAGATATGGGCTTCTTTGTGCAAATAAATGTATTTAAGTAAAAGAATGGTCTGTATATTGATGAGCAGCAGAAAGGGTTGATTAAAGAGAAAGGTAATTGATACAGAGAATTTGAGAGGTTATTGAACACATCTGAGGAGGTGTAGAGGAGCTGAGATAATTTACTTAGATGTAAAAGACCAAGTTCCCAGGCCTGACTATGTGATTCGGAACATAATTGAATTAATTATATAATGGGAGAAGTTTTGTCCAGGCTTGTGAAAGTGCTTTCCCAACCAGTGGATGTGGACGTGTCTTAGACAGTGTCGGGGAATATTAATAAGACATAAGTGATACTTTTTTATTCAGTGTACCGAATGTGTAGGCTCTTGTTCCTTTATTCCCCGATTTTCCGCTGTTTCCTTCAAGGATTAACCTCGGGTCATCTGCCTTCCAACATTTCCCACAAGTGGAGCTGCCTTTGCACCTTTGCGATCCGCGCCCATCAGCTGTCCATCCTCCTGTCTGGAGTAGACACTGCACTGCTGAGGCAACGGGCTCATCTCACTGTGGGAGAAGCGCAGTTAGGACAGTGCTGACTCATGATTTCTCATGCATGGAATATTTATTAAGATGCCTTCGCATCTGAGAAATCTCAGCGTGACACAAATAACCTTCTTGTGACTTAATAAAATTAATCTATCATGCACTGGTGGCTGACTTCCTGGTGTTATCAGGTCACTGGTAAGAGAAATTCTCATGGATCTTACTGAGAGTCCTGGCCTTGAATTCCCTGAGAGATTCCAGGGCCATGCTTCCACAGAGCCACCTGAGCTCATCTCTTCCTTAAATTAAAGGAGGGCTGTTTGGTCAGCTACTCACTCTTCCCAGGTCTCCACCCACCTTCACAAATCAGATTCAGGATGCTGTGCTCACTGCAGATCATTCAGGTTCTTGACTTTGGTGTGTGAGTAGCAGACGCTGTTACCTCTCCCACCGCTCAAGATTCCCTCACCCGGTAACTCTCCAACTCCGTGTCAGTCCTTCCAGGAAAATCAGTGCAGAGCGGTGCCCTAACCCAAGTGTCCACCTGAGTCCTGTGGACACTTACAGTTTGCTGCAGAGAATAGTGACTCACTTCAGTGTGGACCATTACGCCTTCAAACGTTGACAAAGACCCTTGAGATTTGATCCCCATGACCTGGAGGAGAACGCGTGACACCAGCCCCCATGTGGCAGGCAAGCAGTTATGAAACGAAGAGCAAGAAAGTCTAAAAAGGGCTTGTGATTTAGAAATTCTAGCACTAGCACTTCAACCAAGCAACAGAGAAAACGATCTTGCACACTTTGGGGTTTACATTTTTCAAATCAAATTACATGTGTACCTGTTTATGTATAAGATACTGAATTTAATTTTTATTGGACAATACCTGCGTAGGAATCATAATCGTGTTACATCTGGATAGACCTTCTGGTTCAAGATTACTCAGACTTTCAAATGTCACCCAGCTGCAGATTCCACCCAGCCCCATGTTCATGCCACTGTAGCTGTGTGGTCTGCAGCGTCTGCAGAAGGTACCCTCTTGCGTCTGTTTGAACATTCCTGGCTTGAGGGCACCCTGTTTCCCTAATGTGTGACTCATCCGACATTAAGTAGCTCTATGTCTGTGTTTCTTCATGTGGCTGGAGTGTGGGCGTCATTGGGTGGACTGGAGAAAGAACAGCCAACCAAGCTCTGGGACCTTTCATCAGGAGCCATCAAAAGCCTTTGCAAAGAGAACAGTGCTCTGGGCTGAAGCTTTCTTCCACTTATTGCATTAAGATAATTACTACAGAACTACATGGTTTCTGAGTAATGGAAGGTTAAGCAGCTGCATTCCTGAAGGGCATCGGGGCATCTTACCGCTAATGGTGGATTTCCCACCCACGGTTTTCATTCTGGAAAACATCCACACCTCACAAGCCCTCACTAAAAAGATGCAGCAAACCTGTCCAGAACTCAGCTTCTGTAGAAAGTATCAATACCACATTGAAACAGGTACAGAATCCTGGGGGAATGAAGCAGCTCCCCATGACCAGACACAGTGAAATTCCCAGCTCTGTTATCTAAAATATATATAATATTTCATCTTCCTCTTATCCAGAAAAAAACACCACTTTTGTTATTACTTGGAGTGTCATAGCACAAATGGTGTTATTATGACACAGGCTATGCCACCCTGTTTGAGAACTGGCCAGAACAGATACTTAGGCAATAGCAAGGCAGTGATTCCAAATGGCTCTGTCAGATGATTGGTGTCGCACTAAAGACGTGTGATAGAGACACAATCACAGCAATACGCATTCAGGAAAAGGTGAGTCCAGCCAAACTCCTGTTTCTCTTGCTTGGTGTTGCCCCAGGTTAACAGTGAGGCACAGTTTACTTCTAGCTTCCAACAGTCTCCGTGTGACTTAATCGGTTAAGAAAATGGTTGCAACTCACAACTCACAGTCTTTCTGTGTGTGTGTGTGTGTGTGTGTGTGTGTGTGTAACTGGGGATCGAACTCAGGCCCTTGTGCGTCAAAGGTCGGTGCAGTACCACTTGAGCTAAATCCCCAGCCCTTCACAGTCTATTTCTTAAGATGAAAATGCTTCCTTCATATAATTGCACATGACAATAAACTATGAAATGCAACAAGAACAGGGTCATTTGCTTAATAAATAACATCCCTGAGGTATTGCTCTAGGTAGTTAGAATGCATATCTTAGTTTACTTAAAAATTGCAATAACACTGTGCTCTCTCTCTGCATTTATATGTGGAATGGGCATAGATTTGAAATCACATGTTTATTTCTAGCAGCACAAACTTTGGAATCTGTCAATGGAGTGAGACGGAAGGAAGCAATTGAATGACAGTAAAAATGATTTAAATGCTATGTGTACGGTGTGTATATACAATGTACCAATAATGATAAAAATTAATTTAAAAATAAATAAATGCTATATGTATACACTCCAGTTCCCCAAGATGCACGATTATTACATATTGCAAACATATACCTATAAGAAAAAAGTAAGAAAGCAAATGTTTGTTTTTTAATTGATTTTATTGGTATACTTTATGCACGCATTTATGATCACATTCCACATTGAGAATTTGCATCTGTACATGATACACACTGATCCTCATAACATGTTTAACTCCTTTGAAAAGTACCTGTAAGTTCCCATCTTAATAGCTCGATGATGTACTCAGTTTTAGATATTGCTGATACCCTCCTTTTCCTTAGAGTCATAAAATAATGCCTACGGCTTACATAGCATTTGAAAAAATAGGTAAAACATACTCTTTTATGATTTGTGGTCACTTTCTACACAAGACGATGAAGTAGAAAAGAAAGGGTCAGTTTCAGGAGTCTGTTACAAGGTCGGTGTAAACCGGAGGGGGAGGGGCTCATGGTACTGTCGGAGGAGAGTGTAAGCAGCCAGGACCCCCCTGGACTGGGGGCGGGGAACAGATGCCTTCACTGTCTCTGCCGTGGTTGACCAGAACTCCACTCCCGCTCGTGCCTTAGGAAGATCACCACCTCCAACACACACACACACACACACACACACACCACGCCATCTCTGGCCTCCCACTTACCCTCTGTAACCCCCAGGTACGATGCATTTAATCCACACATGGGGTTGCTGCCTGTGGGAAACAAATCTCTTTCTATGATTGTTTCCTTTGATCCTGCTGCCTAGTGCGCCCTGGTACAGGGACCAAAAGTTTCACTTTAAGAGAGAGCAAACTATAGGGAGAAAAAATACAGAGAAACATGTGGTCTGCATAGAATTATATCTTTCATAAATTTTGGGAAGTAAAGAAACTTGTATATTATGGAGCCAAGAATCATTTAAAACTTAATGAATGATCTTTAAAAGATATTTTTAAGATTTTTTTACAGTAATCCTCAAAAACCCCAATAAAATCAACCTTTTTGTTTATGTTTACAGAGGAAGGACCAGGATCTATGCGGAGAGGTCATCAGCTTGCAAAACAGCCTAGCTAACTAACTTAAATGAGAAAAGGCTTATTCTGGTGCATGGGTTTTTTG
>PVIC010030006.1:11382-22242 GCA_004025085.1 Thryonomys swinderianus
CAGGCTGGCCCTGAGCTCACTATGGTGCCCAGGCAAGCCGCCGCGAACTCAGCAATCCTCCCGTCTCTGCCTCCCGAGTGCTGGGATTACAGGCGTGAGCCACCACGCCCAGCATTATATGTGGTAACCGGGGATCGAACTCAGGTCCTTACACTTGCGAGGCAGGCGCCGGAACCACTGAGCTAACCCTCCGGCCCTGGTGCATGGTTTTTGAGGTTCTAGTCTGTTATCAATTGTGGGGAGGCAGCCAGGACAAGGTACTCTTGTGGCAGAGACAACTGCTAACTTCTCCTTCAGGAAGAAAAAGAGAGGAGGTCACTGAGGCCCCACGGGGGTGGGAAAGTCACCCCTTTAACGACCTCGGAAGCCCTATTTCTCCAAGGTTCTACCACCTGCCTAAACCATCGTGGGGGGTCAAGCTATTAAAATACAGGCTTTTGAAATGCATTCAAGATCCAAATTGTAGTGACATTGAAGGAATATTTAACAGGCACGACAGAGGGAAGATCCACAGAGTCATAGATCAGATTTCTTAACGGCAAGATGAAAGGGAGAAGACAGCGAAGCAAAATTCTCAAAAAAACTGACTTCATCCTTTAAATTCCATGGCTCTCCCGGGCACAGACTCTGGTTGTGGAAGAGAGACATGTGAACACCAGAAAAATGGGTAAAGAAAGCCTCTTCCTATGCTGTGTTGCAAAACACCGAGTCTACCTGCCCTGAAAAGAAAGTGTATTCGGGGACAGGAAGTGGAAGACGAGGCAAAGGGAGCTACGGTCCCGCTGCTGAGAGTAGAACATGCTACACGTGTGCGGCCAGGACAATCCTGCGCTCGCTGTGAGGACCAGAGAGGCTCAGAGAACTTTAAGGCCACCTGTTTACTGAAAATGTCCATGGAGATGGATGCCCTGACGATCAGAATATAAAGAGCTAATCTACAACCTTTAGATCCAATATATTAACAGTATATTAACCTTAATCCAATATATTAACAGTAGACTGAATGTAAATTAATACATGAAAAGCAGTGAAAGATAAAAAAAAAGTACAGAAGAAAATGGAGGGTAGTCTGTTCCACTGAAGAAACAGACATTTGCGTGCATACTACACTTTGGAGACACAAGTGTCCACTGTCTCAGAGGGGAGGTGGGTCTCCCATTTCTTTGCGTCCCTTTAACTGGTGGTAGGGGCACTGGACAAGCAACCCCCACCTGGGACTCTGTCACGGAATGATATGATTACGGACACTGCATGGATTTAAAAATGTGAATGCCAGAGTTTTACATGGCAGATCCATTGGCTGCTGAAGAAACTTTTTTTTTTTTTTTTTTGCTTTTGAGACAGGGTCTCGCTTTGTAGTTCAGGCTGGCCCTGAGCTCACTATGGTGCCCAGGCAAGCCGCCGCGAACTCAGCAATCCTCCTGTCTCTGCCTCCCGAGTGCTGGGATGACAGGCATGAGCCACCATGTCCTGCACTGTGGTATGCGGTGTTGATTGTTGGTGGGCGTGAGTCTCCACGCCCAGCATTATATGTGGTTACCGGGGATCGAACTCAGGACCTTGCGCTTGCGAGGCAGGCGCCGGAACCACTGAGCTAACCGTCCGGCCCTGCTGAAGAAACTTTTGACAGTGGTTTGTAGACTACTTGCCTACACATGTAAGATCCGTACAGTACAGCACGGTGCACGGGCATGTTAACAAAGTGGTGGAGAAGCTAAGCAGACGAACAATAAAGATCTAGAAATAGGATCCGATAAACAAAACCGCTTCCAAATAGACCCTGAAGAATAGAATGCGAGAGTCACTGAGACCATGACAGAGTACAGAGCTGCCCAGGCAGAGGTAGGGAAAATGTAACGAGTGCTTTAGGATTTATGCTGAAAAGCATTGTGGGTTAATTAAGTATTAATTAATATAAAATTACATTGTGGAATAGCTGTATGAAAGATGCTGTGTGAACATGTTTATCCAGATAATGCTCTTCCGCCCTTTCAGTGGAAAAGGCCTTCTTCAGCACACTCTAATTTGATGGGTGTCCCAGCCACACACAGAGCACCAGGTCTGCAGGAGGCTGAGACACTACCTTCCTGTGTTTGGAATAGGACACCCACACTAATTTAAACCAAAATAATGAGTGGAGGTAGTTTATTTTCTTTCTTTTATTTATTTAAAAAGGTATTATCTAAAGCCCGATTTCTAATGAAGTCCTAAATAAAAGGGGCAGCTAGGGACATAACTGTGAAGAAGCAAGACTCAGTATTGTCAGGAAAGTTTATTTTTGCACATTAATGCAGAGATTCGAAGCCATTCCAATCAAAAGCTCGGGCGCCTGTGGGACACAGGCTGAATCTGTGATCGCCTCAGAGAGCAGAGACCCGGAAGGGAAGAGTGCCCGGATGTCCCGGTGTGCCCCACGACACGGGCACCTCCACCGCCCCCGCTGACTGCTGCACCCTAGCTGGGTGTTGGTCACCCACGGTCTCCACAGACTTGGCTTCAGCTCGGCAAGTACTTCACGGTGGTAAGCGGAGATTTAAGAAGCTCAGGGAGGCGCATCTTTGTCATGGCAATTTGCATGCACTAAACTCAATAAAGCCACAGCATGTCCTTCACTCTCCTCACCTACCCTGCTGTAAAACGGTCACCCCCCCCATGCACCTCACACGTACACATGGAGACACACGGACGTACAGCAGGCGGCTACTGGGCAGCTGCTCCATTCTTGGCAACAGGTCCAGGTAGCAGAGATGCTGCGGGCTGAAGGGACCAAGCTGTCTCAGTAACTCTGCGGATGAAGGGGGCTTCCGGGCTTCCGGGTGCCACAGCCCAACCCGGAGAGGAGGTGACACCTTCCAAAGACCAGCGCATCAGGAGCGTTGTCCGAAGCCAGCAACCAAGCGAGATGCTGGGTTCAGCCGGCCGCTCCCTGGCTGAACAGCACCTGTCTTCTTTGGATCTATGGGTCTCCGTCTGCTCCGACAGGATCATCCTCTAACGCCTTTCTGATCATACAAAAAGCCTGTCACCCATCCCTACATTCCTCCTCCATCTGTTTCAAAGTGGAAATATAAACAAAGCAAGAGCTTTTTCCTCTTCTCCTGCTGTACAAAAGTAATATTATAGAACATAGCTGTTTCCTATCAATACTTTTACTTCCATATTATAGTTTATGGTATTCCTTTGGCGTTTCTTGCTTCTATTTCATATAAATTTTCTTTGTGTCTCATGTTACTTAAATATATTTCTGAACTGCAAGACATACCCATTTATATGATTTATTATTGAGTTTTTATAATATTTAATGTATAGTTTAATAATGTGAGTCATAAAATATTGAATAAGGTTTTCATAAATATGCAAGAGGTCTGCATTTATTCAAACTCTTTTTTGTTACAAAGTTAGCCGATACATTTTCATGAAAATCTGTGTTTCCCTTCATTAAATCTGTAAATATTGAATTCAGTGCCTTTATTTGTATCAGTTTTTTCTATAGAACATTTCCTAGCTTTGGGGAAAACACACTAGAACACCCAGGTGTTAGAAGATATTATAGAAGCTTTAACCATGAGCTGCTCAGATTTTTCTCACAGGTGAGCTGGCTCAGGCACAGCAGCTAACAATCACTTTATGCCGTTGCGTGAAGTCTCCATATAATCTCAGAATTCTCTGCCTCGCTGGTAGAGTGTGGGAATGATAGCAATCTGCTTCAGTCACTCAGGAGCCTGGTAACTCACAGCATGCAGAGCATGGCTTCAGGACCTTTCCCACACAGCGCCTTGCTCACAGGTTATAAATGGGATCGCCACTAGCCCACTGTCAACCCCACGGAAAGCACCATGGATGTTACTGAGGACAACCAGAGCAGACTGGAGACACCGGTAAAAGCCCTGAAATCTTGGGAGCTGGGGATGTAGCTCAGGCGGTACCATGCCAACTTTGGATGCACAAGGACCCGAGTTCGATCCCTGGAACCAAAAAGAAAAAAAGACTTAAATTGTTTTTTATTATTTAAATATTTCAAACTATTATTTTGTGACAGACTCAATGCTTTAAACCCTCTTGTCTTGTTAACTCTAGACGGCATGATGATAATATTATATCATGCTGCTTTGGAAAGGAATAAAACAGAGGCAGAGCGGACTGAAGCATCTGTCCGGATTGTTGACTTTCCCCACTGCACAGCCGGTGTTTCCTGGGGCTCCAGGGCTTCACGTCTCCTCCGGTGCCTGTGGGCACAGCGGTGCCAGCGGGACTAGAAAAAGCACGTGTTGCTTCCAGTCCTGCTTGGGTTCTGTCTTTTCTGCCAAGGAAATTCACCCTCACCCTAAAAATGGAAGACAGTATCACCCAAAGGAAATCTTAGCTGAGCCAGGGAGGAAGATTGTTTGGGTAACGCCAGCTTTCTCAAAATGAATCTCTGCCCCAGAGCCCTGAAGATGACTTTGAAAAGGGGCAGAACTCACGAGCAAAATGGCCGGGCTCTGCCAGTGACATTAGAGGAGCAGTAGAAACCGAAACAGTGGATGAAATAGAGAGTAAAATCCTTCCGATCTTTACAGGAAGTTTGGCTTCTTTGATTCTGGGACGGGAAATGGTGGCCAGCAGCAGTACGGCATAGGAACACTAGCAGATGCAGTCGGACGTCGCTGAGCAGCAGGCAGGCTCCGAGAAACCAATCGTGACAGATGCCGTCGCTGTGTGGACATCAGAGTGAACTTACAGAAACGTGGAGAGCAAAATCCTGCACAAAGTGCTCAGTCTTCAAACACTACCTCCCCATTTTCCTGACATGAACAAGGCAGGAAGGTGTCTTGGAAGATGGGCTGGGCCTGCTGGGACCCCCAGCCTGGGGTGGGACGGGGCAGCACGTGTCTGTCCTAAAGGTTCTCAGGTTGCCAACGTGCCAGCTCACTGCGGAGCTCTTCCCTCAGAGGGCAAGGACACCGAGCGTGAGTGGACAGACAACAGTTCTACCAGCTGGTGGCCAGTAGCAGCTCATAATCTGCCAGCGGATGGCTGGTGGCTGTCAGCTAAGTAACTGCCAGCCGCTGGCTGATAGCGCAGTTTATTAGAACCGCACAGGCGTATAGTGAACGTGTGGGAGTGACGACCGTGCTAGCTGGCCTTGGGAGAAGAAGAGGGAAAGTTAGCAAGTAAACGTCTCCGGCAGAATACAAAGGACATCTTGTCAACCCCTGTAGAGCATTTGTGAGGCATAAAATGATCAGAAAGGAAGGAGCACAGAGGACACAATGGCCCGCCCACCTCTACAAGCCTTTTTTGGCCGGGGTCCCGTCATTCCTGGGATGAGTCCTGCAGCAGCCACGAGTCCTCAAGTGACCTCTACAGGTTACACAGGGCTCGCATTTATTTTTTATTTGCTTGTTTGTTTGTTTTTGGAGACAGGTTCTCACTATGTAGTTCAGACTGGTCTTGAACTCACTATGTAGCCTAGAGTTCTCAGTGATCTGCCTGCCTCAGCCTCCCAAGTGCTGGGATCATAGGCATTAGCCATCACAACTAGCCTTTATTTTTTTTCTAAGTTTTTAATATTTTTTTTTTAGTCAGTCAGGGTCTCGCTTTGTAGTCCAGGCTGGCCCTAAGCTCACTATGGTGCCCAGGCAAACCTCGAACTCAGCAATCCTCCTGTCTCTGCCTCCCGAGTGCTGGGATGACAGGCGTGAGCCACCGCGCCCAGCATTGTATGTGGTTACCAGGGATCGAACTCAGGACCTTGCGCTTGCAAGGCAGGCACTGGAACCACTGAGCTAAATCTCCAGCCCCTCTAAGTTTTGATTTATAGACTGTACCATCCCCAAGCCAGCTTGGCGCCTTTTCCTTGAAACCCTGAAACCTTTCACTGGGGTGGCCTCTGCATGGGCAGCAGTCTTTCATGCATCATTTTCAGAATAAGGATTTATTTTTTTTTAACTGACAGTGGCAATTGGCTCTGGTAAGTAATTTTCCTGCACAATCAGCTTATGCAGGATTTCCAGAAGTTCCTTCAGCTGTCTTCACCTCAACACACTCACCATGCCTTCACGTCATTCAAAGAACAATGATTCTGGAATCATTCAGTGCAGCAGAGTGAGCAGGAAGATTGAGAGCAGAGCTGTGCCCCCCCCCCCCGCTTTCAGCAGAGCAAAGAGGAGCAAAACCCCATTTTGCTTTGACCGTGGTCAGTGACGGAGTTGCATCCACACTTGGCCTTCAGTTCCGGTCTTACGAGTCTCTCTGTGTCTTACCGGCCCTACTGGCATTTACGTTGGCCCCATTGCCTGAGAGGAAGAAGACTCTTTAACAGCCACCATTGGTTTATTCTTGTTCTTCAAGATCATAGCCGCGGAGGCACGAAACGTGCCTGATGCGTTGAATAACAAGTGTCCCCGATTTTACGCCGTCTGAGCCCCGACCACCTCTAATTTTGTTTCTAGTCAATCAGGGCCTCTTCCTGCCACATGGAGATCAGACTTCCACCCTGAAGGCGAGGCGGCCTCGAGCCTGAATCGGCTGCAAACCGTGAAGGGAAATCAAGAGATGCGATAACCTTTGTAACGAGGAAAAGTTCTACAGACTCCGAAACCTCTGACATGGCTGCTCGGCATCGTTATCAGGGATTCCGTACTTTAAACAATCAAAAGTGCCGCACTAGGTTTGTTTCCAGCAGCATCACAGAAAGGCAAGAGAGAAGCCACGCAGAGGCATCGTGACAACCGTGATGCCCCAGGGCACAGACTGGGCCGTGGGTGAGCCGAGCCTGCCAGGGCTTCACCTGGGGAGCGCACGGGGGCTTCTCCTGTCTTCCCTGGGCACCATACAGCCGACGCTGCATAATTCCGTCCTATTCAAAGCCAGCCGCTGAGACGTATTGAGATACAAGCGGCAGAGCTGCCGCTTCGTCCTTCTGTCGTCCCTGTGTCCCCCGGGCAGTGCGCTGGGATGTCTCAGGCCTGAAGGCGAAGGCTTCCTGTTCACATCATGAAGCTGCAGAGCTGCAGGAAGTGACACAGCCTCTGGAGGGAAGAAAACCGGAGCTCTATGGAGCCCTTGCTCTAGCAGCAGAAACAGGGCCAGAGCTAAGGAGGGTTTGTCTGTCTACCAGGCCCCTGGGTGCACACTGCCAGGAAAGCTCCAGACGGACTGGAGGGGCAGGCTGGGCTGCCTGTTACTTGGTTTAAGAGAACGTTTGCCAGCATGTTGTCATCTGGAAATGGCTTTTCTTCGATGACTGCATGAAATGTGAAAGGAGTGAGAAACACCAAGGACAGGATTTTTCCAGCTGGTTTATCCCAGCATAAGGTGGGCCCTATGTTACACAGAGGGATCAGAAATCGCCAAGAATGTTTAAATTTACAAACAGCCCAGTAAAAGTTACATGGCTATAAACCCCTCCCCCATTCCACCCACTTATCCATTACCCTTGCCAGCTTCTGAAGCAGCTCTGGATGTCTTTTACGCCTTTAGTCATGAAGTTGTGACTGCTTCTATGTCCTGAACCGCTTTAGAATGTTTGTCTTGCACAATCATTTTGGCTTTGAAGAAGAGCCAGAAGTCACATGCTGCCAGATCCAGTGAATAAGGTGGAGGAGAACACGATGGTGTTTTCACGAGCTGCCTTTCTATTGGACGGCTCTTGGCAAGACTATTCACCATTTTTCTTTATTATTATTGTCTCTTGTGACGACACTCAGGAAAGAGGGTTCCAGGGCTGCTTTGGATAAGGGCAAGAAAATTGTGTTCAACTTGAGCACGTACTCTGAGAAGGATTAATGGCAATGCGACTTTTACTGACACTTTTAAAAATTATTTATTTAGTTAATTAGTTAGTTCGTTTTTTTAGAAAAGGTCTCACTTTGTAGTTCAGGCTGGCTTTGAACTCACTAGACAGCCCAGGCTATCCTTGAACTTACCACAATCCTCCTGCCTCTGCCTTTCCAGTGCTGGGATTACAGGAGTGAACCACCATGTCCAGCTCAATTTTTAAAAATTTAAACATTCACCAGACATTTTGATTACTCTTTAGACATTGGTAGAAGCTCATCATACTTATAGATAACACTACAGCCAGTTGATGAGTCTCTGCAGACTCTGATGACAGAAAGACCCAGCACCCCAGCTAGGGAGGCTGCCGGTACCCTACAGCGACACACAGATGCATTAGATAGTAGAGAGCAAAAGTGACATGTCTAAAACTACCAAGAGGGCAAAGAATGTTAGTTAAGCCATCACGTTAAGTATTAACATTACCAAATGTTAATGTTCACACTTTTTTACTGTTTAGTTTGTGACCATTTGTGCAGTTAGAATCTGCATCAAGTGCATTTATGAGTGGGGTAGACTGTCACTTACTCTTCTTATTTGGAGTTTGGCACTAAGTATGCCATGAACTCATGACATCACCTGAGAACAGCTTCTGGATCCTGGTTTTCTGTCCCTGTACATGTTCATTTCAGCTTTGTAATTTCTGACTTAAGGGTTTGAGACAGTTTGAGACCATTGACTGGGGACCATCTCTCCATGATCGCTCGCCCAGCCCTGCGCACGGCACCACCCAGGACAGCAGACACCAGTGAGTGTGAACTCTCTCCTTTCAATGGGAAGTGTGGACAAATAAATCTACAGACCGTATTTTACTGGTGAAACATTTTTAAAAAATAGCTCAGCTGTTTCTTTGAGATTAGGCATGAGTGTAATGTCCACCATCGTGATTTCTAAGGCACTGGAAGGAGAAGTACAGGATGAAATAGCCAGAAACAGATGCACCGGGGCACGGACCCTGCTCTGTGACTCAGCACTTCAGAGTGAGCACAAAGGACACACTTCCCAGAGATGACGCTGGGTCTGCTGGATTCAGTGTGGAAGAAAAATTAACTTACTCTCCACTGTATCACACAAAAGAATGCATTTCAGGTCTTTGAGAATCTACATTGAAAAAATAATATGATTTAGCTTAGCAGTATAATAAAGTAATTTGTATGATATCAAACATCAATAGCAAAAAGCCAAAAAGCATATTATTAAAGTGATAATTCTCGATCATAAAATGTCACTAAGCAGATGATACTTGAAGCCAATGAGAGAAAGAGGGATCAGTTATTCCTAGTAAATACAATCAGCCTCTCCCAAATTACAGTAGCACATGACTTCCACAGGAGTCAGCACTGTTGAGTAGCCATTACCCTCATAAGGTACCTCTGTGAGCTGAGGCCAGGCACTCACTTTTGTACGTAAGACACACTATCAAGACCGACAAAGAAAAACATGATGTATGAATTTATCAAAATTTATTCATGTGTTCTTTAAAGACATTATTTTAAAAAGAAAAAAATGCTACAGGAAGAATTTGCAAAGCACATATATGATTAAAAATTCATAGAATTTCCAGTAAAATATAAGTGAAGATTTGAATTAATATTTAGAAAATAAAATATATATATGCTCAATAAGCACATGAACAAACAATGTCGTGACTCAGCAAGGACACAAATTACAACCGTAGTGAGGTCTCTGCATTCTCAGCCACATGACTATATTTAAAAAGATTAGAAATGTTATGTATTAGCGAGGATGAGGAGGGATCTTCATTGCTTCTAGGTAGCGAACTTGGGAAGGCCACTTTCAAAATAGCTTGCATGTTTCTACAATAAAAGTAAACAGACATTTAAAGAGTGGACAAACCATTGCTTTTCTAAGCATATACTCAGAATATAGGAAAATATTTTTTTAATTGAATTCTTTATTGGTACATTTTATACACAGCTCACAATCACACTCGCCATTGGGGAATTTATACCAGTGTATGACATGAATTAATTCTCATTTTTATCCATATCCCTACTCACCCTACAACCCTCCACTCACTATATATATATATATGCACCTTCTTTTTCTCTTCAAACATATTTATTCTTTCCCCTCATTACTTTCCCCTACCACATTCCCTTTGAATATTTCCTATTTCACAAAACCTATCATACATTCTAGAACTCATTTACATCTACAGGTTCTCATACCAGAGAAAAGATACAGTATTTACATATCTGTCACCTATTTATTTCACTTATTAGTGTATCCTCAAGGTGTGTCCATTTGCACATAAATGACTCAAACTTGTCATTCTTTATGGCAGAGTAATACTCCATTTTATAAAAAATTATTTATTTTTTTTTTGAGGCAGGGTCTCGCTTTGTAGTTCAGGCTGGCTCTGAACTCACCATGTAGCCCAGGCAAGCCTTGAACTCAGCAATCCTCCTGTCTCTGCCTCCTGAGTGCTGGGATTATAGGCATGAGCCACCACATCCAGCACTGTGGTATGTGGTATTGATTGCTGGTGGGTGTGAGTCTCCACGCCCAGCATTGTATGTGGCTACTGGGGAATCAAACTCAGGACCTTGCGCTTGCGAGGCAGGTGCCAGAACCACTGAGCTAACCCTCTGGCCCTCCATTTTATTTTTAAAAAACCCACATCTTCTTTATCCAGTCTCCAGTTGATGGGCATCTGGGTTGTTTCTAAGACTGGACTATCACAAGTATTTTTTAAAACTGTACTTTATTTACAATAACTCAAAGATGAAAACTCACCAGAAGACATTAATGAGCATACATATATGATTGTTAATGAGCATATATATGTAAATCGTGTGTGTAATAGAACTGAAACACTGTCTACAGTGTCTCAATGCCATAGAAAACCATCTGTATACATTTGAGTGCTTTAGAATAGAACACTCCTTAACATATAAACAAGACCCTTATATACCCAGCGAGGAGGAATTTCACATCATTATTCTGAAAAAAACAGGCAAACATCCAAGAGAATGCATTGTTTCGTTCTTCACACGTGAAACTTGGGAAAGGACA
>PVIC010030007.1:0-22175 GCA_004025085.1 Thryonomys swinderianus
TTCCTCCGTGCACCAGATACATCTGACTGCATCGCTATAGTTAGTTCAACAAATAGTCCTTGAGTTTCTATACCAAGCCAGGCCCACTTCTCATGCTAGCGGGAAAGGTGCTGAGACAAGAAGGATACGGTTCCTGCCCAGAGAAGAGGCATAACCTAAAAGGAGGCGAGCAGAACCCAGATGCAAGGAGAGGAACCGCAAAACCATAGAGCAGGAGGAGCTGCCCAGCACAGGCACAGTGTAGTGCGAAGAAAGCGAAAGCTCCTGGAGTGCCCAGAGTTTGTAAGGATGGAAACACAGGAAGGCTTTGTGAAGGAGAAAATATTTGAGATGGAGCCGGCAAAAACGGACAGAATTCCACCGGCAGACGTGGGGGTCCACGCGGTTCCCTCAAGGTTAAAATTCCTAGGAGGCCAGGCGTGGTGGCTCACACCTGTCATCCCAGCACTCGGGAGGCAGAGGCAGGAGGATTGCTGAGTTCGAGGCTTGCCTGGGCTACATAGTGAGCTCAGGGCCAGCCTGAACTACAAAGCAAGACCCTGTCTCAGAAACTAAAAAAAAGAAATTTCATAGGAGGTGTTCCCTTTGCTTGGAGTCCATCGGGAGGTCTCAAATGCTATGTACCTCTTTTGAGCATGTGGAGGAAAGATACTTTGATTTTTAAAAAGGACAGATTAAAATAAGAAGGCAGAGGCAGTGTCCTGGAGATGCTAGGCAGGAATAGGTTAGGGAACGGACAGAATAATCCTGCCTGCAGAACAAGGTGTAAGTTGGCTCCACATGACTTGAAAATGTATTGGCTGTTAGATCAGTAAATGAAGAAAAGCTAAAGATGGTGCCGAGTTCTTAAACCTGGGAAGTGAGAACACAGAGCTCTTCCCAGGTATGGAAAAGTCAGGAGTCACTGACTTTGGTGGGGAGATTATTTCTGTGTTGATCATACTGAATTAAAGGTGCTTAAAGATCCAACTGAATTTCGAGGAGTCAGTTGGGTGTTTGGGATCAGAGGCTGGGGAAGAGGATATGGGCAAGCAACCAGAAAGGTCCTCTTTCACAGAGGAGTCGGTGAACACAGCTAAGGCCTGACAGCGTAACTTTGGTTACGAAGACTTGTGGCAAAAGACACGAAAGAACTGGTAATAAAAATCAGAGGAAAAGTGGAAGGAGAGGAATCGACTGAGGGAAGGATATTTAGCATCAACCACGCCAGATGCTGGAATGACCTCAATGGAAATGAGAACAAAGGTGGAGAGATAATAAGAGAGAGGGAAGGAGGCAGGTGGGGGGAAGGGAATGAGGACTCTCTAGTTAACTGGAGCATAATTGCTTGCCTTTTAAAGAAGTGATAGCGCTCTGTGACGGCTACAGCAACAAGTAGAAATCTAGGACGATGTTACGCACTAATGTAACAACTACAAATGAACATTTCAGGATACAACAAGGAGGCAAATACATCTGTTCTTCTTCTATTCAAATATGTGGGAAAGGACAAACATGCTCCAATCACCAGCCAGACCTGGACAATGTACAATTTAATAAATTAGACAAAGATGTTCGACGTTTCTGTTCTATAGAAAACCAAAGTGGTCATAAAGTACAGAATACTGTGTCCCAAATGCAGTACAATTTTAAGGCTACAATTTTAATTTAAGGCTTAAGACAAGGAGGAGAATGGAGTCTGTTTCCTTCTCGTTCTGCTTTATTTTCAACGGCTAAAAGGCTAGTGATGTTGCAGGCAGACTCTGCTCTCGTTACGGGGTGAAGGAAGGGGGAGGGCTCAGTCCTTTTCTGTTGGTTTTTAAGTTAAGTCCCATTTCACGTGTTTCACAGTTGCACAGTGTGTACTTTTTCAGTTTTTGCAGCACGCTGGTGAGAATTCTGAGCTCATAGGATGAAGTTTTGATGAGTCAAATGAGACGTAGGATTTGACCAACATATGCCTCTCTAATGTGTAAAAGGGTGATTTGAAGAACATTAGAAAGTTGATCTTGGCATGTGACAATATAGTGGTGTGTAAATTAGGGTTACCAGGCCATTACAAACCATCTAAACTGTTCAAATTCTAAGAAGGAATTATACAAGATTCCTCAGCTCCAGAAATACTGACATTTGAGCCACATAACTCTGTGAGAGAAAAGAGAACTTTCCTGAGCATTGTGGATGTGTAGCAGCATTCCTGTTGTGTACCCACCAGATGCCAGTAGCACCTCCCCCCACAATGAGAGAGCTGTCAGATTCAAAATGGGATCACGTATGTCAAACTCTGACAAATGCAGTCAGGAAAGATTGTGCAAGGAGAGTTCTTATGTATGATTTGCCTCCTAAAACTGTAACAGGAAAATTTTCCAAGCCACAGCTTACCACAGTGGTTTCCAAAGACAGCTAGTAACAAAAGAAAGCTCGCCATTTACATGAGAATACTCACCTAACCAATCTTGCAAACCCAGCCCAATGGAAGAGACACCTCAGAATTGAAGGCTGCTTGTATTTAGTGACTTCAACACCCCCATCCAAGCTCGTCAGCTCTCAATGTCAAAGGTGCCAGTGAGATTTCTTTGAAACACCTTATACAGCTTTCTCTTTCCCAGTAAAACCATCTTTCTTTTCTTTGCTCTCAGGTGTACAAGAGACAACCCCAACCTATACATGTGCGTCCTAGGTATCACCACTATGTCTGTCTTGCATGAAGATTCATATCTGTTTTTTTGCTTGATTACTTGTCAACAATAATGGAGACTGAACCCAGGGCCTTCATACTAATCTACATCCTCAGCCCTTTTCTAATTTTTGTTTGTTTATTTGTTTGTTTGAAACAGGTTCTCAGTCACTGGCCTGTACTGAGCTCAAACTTGAACTCCTTGCAATTCAGAGCGTTGGGATAACAAACATGAGCCACCATGCTTGGCTTTTTTCTTGCAGTAGTAATGGTAGTTTTAAATTGTTTATTCATTAGCTTGTTTGTTAGTGTGACTTTGACACCAGTCATGACAATCAAAAATGCCTCTGGATGTATATAAATGTCCCCTGAAGGGCAAGCTTAACCCATACTGAGAACCACTGAAATACTGAAATAAGTTCAAAGAAAACCTTTAAAATTTTCCTTTTAAGATACATTGAAAAAATAGTTCTTTTTTAATGAGAGATTTTTATAAATTGAAAAACCCAAATTTCTCAATACTTGTCGGACTAGAAAAAGTCTTGCTAAATCTATTCACCAAATAGAGGCAATAATCCTGGCAGGATTCCTGTTCCCAATATGAAAAGGTTTACAAAAATTTAAGCCACTCAAAAACAAAATCCAGACATTGTATTAAGCTTTGATCCCTACTCCATTCCCCTTTGACACTGGATATCTATGATCAAAAGGAACCAAACTTCATATTGTTATTAACTGTGGGGCAAGAGTTATAGGGAATATATAAAGAGCTTTAAAAAAAAATCAGCCTTCCCCAGTTTAAAGACCCAATTCAAAAATGGGCATCTGAAGAGAACAGACACTTTTCGGATGAAGAAGTCAAAGCAGCTCAGAAGCATATGAAGAAATGCTCAACATCACTGGTCCTTCGAGAGATGCAGATGAAAACAACACTGGGAGTTCATCTCGCTCCACAAAGAATGGCTGCTATTGCAAAAGTAACCAGCAACAAATGCTGGGGAGGCTGCGGGGAGAGAGGAACCCTTCTCCACTGTTGATAGGAGTGTAGACTGGTGCATCCATTGTAGAGATCAGTGTGAAGATTCCTAAAAAACTAACATTAGGGGTTCCATTTGACTCTGCTCTTCCCCTGCTAGGAATATACACAAAAGAATGAGAAGAATCATGTCATACTGACCTATGTGCACCCATGTTCATAGCAGCTCAGTTTGTGATAGCTAAATCTTGGAAACAACCCAAATGCCCATCAACTGAAGCGTGGATAAAGATGTTTTTTTATAAGGTGGAGTATTACTCTGCCATAAAGAATGCTAAGTTTGAGTCATTGATACTCAAACGGATATACCTAGAGGACACACTAATAAGTGAAATACATATGTCAAAGATATGTAAATACCATATCTTTTCTCTGATATGAGAATCTGAAGATGTAAATGAGTTCTAGAATGTACGATAGATTTTGTGAAATAAGAAATATTCAAAAGGAAAAGGGTAGGGGAAAATAATAAAAGGAAAGAAAAAATATGATCTATAAAGAAAGCATATTATATAGGGGGTGAGGATGTGGGCTGGGTAGCAAAATGGCTAAAAATGAAAATTAACTCATGTCCAATGTTGAGTGTAATTGTTATGGGTATATAAAATGTACCAATAAAGAATTAAATTTTAAAAAATGAATCTCACTTGGTTTACTTAGAGTTAAACAAATTGCTGAAGAAACCACCTTGTGCAATTCTTTCCAAAGAGCAGCACAAGGTTATTAAGAAAATAATCATTCTGCATTATGAGCTGTGGACATGATGTCCTTAGCTATTTGTGGAATACTAAGATAATACACAGAGATGATGGATCACTGCTTATCATTTCCTTTATGTCTTGGAGCAATTATCATTCTTTGGCTTCATTCCACAAAAATGCCTAATAAAGCACAAAATCTAAAGAAAGTTCTAAAAGTAATCATTTTACTTCTTGGTTTTTTTGTTTTTGTTTTTGTTTTTTTTTTTTGCTTTTGAGACATGGTCTCGCTTTGTAGTTCGGGCTGGCCCTGAGCTCACTATGGTGCCCAGGCAAGCCGCCGCCAACTCAGCAATCCTCCTGTCCCTGCCTTACTTCTTGGTTTTATATTCAATCTTTCTGGACCTCAATTTCTCATCCTTAATTGTTGGCAGTTAGATCACCTTGTCTCTACAGCTCTGTCTTGGTTACTTTTCACATTGCTGAGACAAAATGCCTAACAATTCAAACTAAAGGAGGAAAAGTTTTATATCAGCTCACAGTTTTGAGAGGTTTCAGTCCATAGGCAGCTTGCTCCGAGGCAGGTGGCATGTCAGAGGAGCATTGCAGAGGAGAATTAGTTCATGGTATGGCAGTGTAGGCACAAGGCAGCAAAGCAGTGAAGCTGCAGCAGCTTCTTTTTTCCCCTTTATACTCAATCAGATCACCTACCTTTTGCAAGATGTTATTTACACCCCGGCTGATACTCTTATAATTCCAGTATCACACTCTTAATTCCAGCATCACACATCCTAATCCTACTCCCTTCAAACTCCCCACCTATGAGCACATGGGGCTTTGAGGAGACATCTAGATACAGGCCACAACAAGCTCCTTTTCACACTGTCAGTGCATGTATTTCGTTTGCAAAATCCAGAGTGGCCTTTTGCTCTGCCTTTCCCTTCTCCTTGTGGAAAAACCATCTCACTGCCATTAGCCTCCAGACATCTGTCTCCTTGACATCAACACCATGTCTTCAAGTAAGCTGCAGAGTTCTGATGGAGATATTTAAAACTGACATATAAATTCCCAATCTGTGGCTATTGAGGACATACTGAAAGATTTTGGAGTGGATGATGAATAAGATTGCATCCTCTTTGAATGCCTTCCCTAGCTCTGTTTTGCCAGAATTTAACACAAGTGACTCTATTTTGAATTCAACACCTTTCTCAATGAGCAGGAAGTTCTACTGTATCAAACAGACAGACGCTAGGGTCACTGCTAAATATCCTACAATGCACAGAACATCCCTTTATTCCCAGCTGTAACACAGCAATGTTTTCAAAGGTCAGAGAGTGGCATTCCCACCAGAAGAGTGACCACATAAATTAGAAAGTATCAGGGATAGTAAGAATTCCTCAGATCCTGTGTTCCATTCTTATTCTATTCAGTGCATAAGCAAGGGAGGCATTGTATTGTTTAAGAGAAGATGATAAATACCTCTTTCTGGAAGATTTGGATCACCTAGCATCTTCTATCCTAACCCAGACATAATATTTCTTCTTCCCTTACAACAAGACCATGAGTATTTTATCCCAAGGAAAAGGAAAATTTAGTCTAGAAGAAGGAACGTCCCAAAACTCTGGCCTGGGAATTATAGAAAAAATACATACAGTAGAGATTAAAATTCTACACCCCAAAGTTTACTCATACTGGTTTTTGCTGTATGCGTAGTAATTTAAAGCAGCTTGATATTTTTTCTAAAATGGAAAGAACACATACCTCATAACCCAACTTTGCATAGTAGTCAGCACATAGAGAAGTTTGTCATTTAGAGAACAACCTTCTCAAACTGGAAAAAAAAAGAGAAGATTCAAGTACACTCTTTATTCATAAGATGATTCTTTGGCAAGCTTTATCATTACCATGGGAAATACCTAGACTAAAGCTCTATACCAACTATATCACCACAGTATCACCTTGCCATAATTTTGGACAAAATTATTAGTGGTCATCATTCTTTTCAAAGCAATGATAAAATGAAATGAAAAGCAGCTACTATTCAAATTCTTTGGAAATAGATAAGCAGATTGCACTAGTGACAATGAAAGCACAACCAAACTGATAAAAGTAAACACCATGCTCTGTAATATACAACACAGGACAAACTCAGAGAAAGGATGTCATTTGTGCTTTAAAATAGGGTTGTAGCATGTATCTAGCTCACTGTTGAATCTAAAAATAAAGAGGTTGAAATTCTCTAAGCTGTCTTACTCTCTGAGGGGGAAGTTAGAGGCCTTGCCTCTAAGGATTTTTCCAGAAATGTGAGAAAACATACAATTATAATGGGATGTTACTTTTCCTATATTTTTATACTCTTGCCCTGCTTTACCAGATGCCCCACAGTTTTAAAAACATCCCACCACTTTTTTTATGTAGTACTACATACTTTTACTGCGATCTACTAGTGTACTAGATTTTGTTTAGAGTTCTTGGGTGTTCGTTGTTTGAGCTGAGACTTTCTTTTTATGAGGTGTTACGGCAGAAGAAGGGTGTGTTATGTTTTTATTTTGCTTTTATTTTAATTGCCACTTGCTCTTCTAACCCTTCCCTTATGCCAACTCCTCCAAAGAGATAACAATCTCATTTCTTCTATCTGAAAAGAAACTCTTAGGTCAAGAATCTTCATCATGTTTATACAGTTACTTTAGCATTCCTCTTCCTACTAATGACACTCAAAACTCAAGTTGAGTCAAAAACATGGTGTGAGTTATGCTTGAAATAGACATATGGTTTCAGTTCTCTTCTGGAGGAGTCTTTTCCAGAGAATTGAAGCTTTCTGGTCCTCCTTCTTTGTTGGCATTTTATTTCTAGAAAGTCTAACAGAGAAAACTTTTCACTGAGAACAACCTTTAAAAATAAAGTTAACTTGGGCTGGAGATTTAGCTCAGTGGTTCCAGTGCCTGCCTCGCAAGCACAAGGCCCAGAGTTCAATCCCAGTAGCCACATACAATGCTGGGCGTGGTGACTCACATCCACCAGCAATCAATACCACATACCACAGTGCCGGTTGTGGTGGCTCACGCCTGTCATCCCAGCACTCAGGAGGTAGAGACAGGAGGATTGCTGAGTTCGAGGCTTGCCTGTATTACATAGTGAGCTCAGGGCCAGCCTGAACTACAAAGCGAGACCCTGTCTCAAAAATAATAATAATAATAAAGTTAACTTGAAAGCAAATGACCTAAATCCTATATGTGAAAGATTAAAATATTCCTTATGAGACTATGACCAAGAAAAATTGATAAAGACCAAATATAATAAAAGTGTTCTCGAAGCTATTGCTTCTACATCCAAATGGTAATCTATTTTTTCTTATCATTCTGAAGCTGGAGAAAATGACTAATTTAATTCTATGATCCTCGCCTCTACCCTTGTGGCTGGATTTGAACTGTGTGATATGCAAGATGTCTCAAAGGAGGGCAGAACAGTAATTTTCTTTATCCTTGGGACACCTGTTAAGAGGTTATAGGGGATTTTATATACAACAAGTACAACCCTGGTCTTCTCTCTTAGGGAAAAAGAAAAAAAGGGCCTCATTAAACTATATAGTTTGCCAAAGTTTCATTACTCGATCGAGTCAATGTAACTTTCAACCCTTAGGCATTCTTCAAATTGTGCTTTCAACCTTTCCAAGAGCCTTCTTGTAAATTCTGAGCCTAAATATATATTTCCAATCATTTTCTAGGCTAAAGTGGTTTCTGATTTAATATCTACTTAACCACAATAGTGGTTAAAACAGTTATTTCTTAATGAGCCAGCACATTATACACATAGTTTCATACCATATATATATATATATATACACACACACACACACACACACACATTGCCATCTCATAAGTGTGACTGAAGGTTAGCATAAAAACTGTTAGAAAAGTCCAAGATAATCAGCACTTCTAAAATACAATAAATATGTTATACATTTAACAATGGGAAACATCCACTCAATGCAGTAGACTGAGTTGACATAGAAAATATTGTTGCTCCATAGATATATAAATTTTGAATAAAAAAGCAAGTAAGAAGTAATAATAAGCAGAGAATGAAAACAAGAAAAATTTCCAGGTACCAGAAAAAGGTGCGATTCTAAGCTCAAGAAATGAGCTGAGAGTGAGACTCAGAGTATCTCCCTCACATCACAGCCCAAGAGGTTGATACCTGGTCTACTACCAGTGGAATCAAGATGTATGAACTCAGGGCCAAAGAACTGGAGGTGGGATTGAGTTGAGCCTCTAACAAAAATGAAGAGAGTCAAAGCCCACGCCATATTCAAGATGGGTAAGAGAGCACTTTTGTCCACAGGCCTGATTCTTACCTTCTGCCTAGACTGTCTCAACTACTATGTGTGAATCCTCAAAGCATTAACCAGGCTCATCCTCAGGGGTGGGGCTTTATTTCTACTCCAGATAGTACAGAAATCTGATAATGACACATTAACATTCAAAAATGGCCTGATATATTAAAATTTGTAGGTAGTCCAGGGTGCCAAGAGGTCCTAAAACAACCTCAGCTATAGATGAACTAACAATAAAAATAACCAACCTCAAGAAGAAACCTCCAGACAATGAGAGAATTGATAACTCAAGAATTAAAAATAGCAGATTTTCTTTGTGTTCGGTTGCTATGACATAATACTTCATACTGGGTAATTAATGCAAAATAGAGGTTTATGTAGCTTTCAGTTCTGGAGACTAGGAGGTCTGAGAGCATGGGGCTCACAACTTGTGAGGGTTTCTTCCTGCGTGATGATGTGGCACAGGAAACCCTGCAAGAGTCAGAGCAAGCTGCTAGCTAGTCTCTCTAACCAGTCTCTGCCAACCACATATTCTTCTTATGAGCCACTAATGCTATTAAAAGGGGCTTCATCCTCATTTCTCTAATCTTAATTACCTCCCAAAGGCCTCACCTCCTAATCCTATTAGTAAATGAATTGGGGCATTCAGTTTTCAGTGCACACAACATTTGAAGAAGACACACTTGAATAGTAACATAAATATGCTGGAAAACAACTCGATGATAATTTGTTTACAAAAATAAAAGAATAAGGAAAGGAAAAGAAACCACATTATTTACAGTCATCTAGTTTTGAACATGATTTTTTTTTCACTAAATCACAGAGTAGAAAGTACAGCAGAATCATTCAGTTTTGAGGAATGTGTATTAAAGGGCGCATCCATGAGAAGGGTTCATTTGCCTGAACAAGCAATTTGTTTTCAGATCATGTGATCCCACTTCAGAAAATGCTGTTAGTTCACAGGAGTGATATGAAGAGTTGTGCAGTGAACAGTCTTTTCCTGGGGCAGCATAGCCTGCAATGATCAGAGTGAAGAAACAACCCAATCTTCCTGGGTTCCTTGGTAATACTCTCTTGGCTTCCTTGTTTCTAATCAGGATCACCATTGCTAAACAAGTCATCTGCCCTAGCAGAAAGCTGTAGGAAACTGCTATCGATTCATTGCCTTAACTCAGAAAGATCTATTTCCTAGTTCTAGAGCCTGGGAAGTACAAGATGTCAGCCAATCTGGCTCTTAGTGAGGCTTTTCTAACCATTACCTTTCTGCTGAGACCTCACCAGAAGAGGTGGCTGGGTGGGCATTCTCCAGTCTCTTTTCATAAGGGTACCAATCCCAATTGGGGGCCCATTACCATGATCTCATCTAAAATTAACCATCTCCCAAAGTTGCCACCTCCTAATACCATCATCTTGTGAATTTATGCTTCAACATGGGGCTTGTAGAGAAACAAAGACCCTCATAGCATTATCTAATAAACCTGACATTCCTCTAGCCAAATACATGCCTGATCTTGGGCAAGTTGTCATCACTTTACGTATTGGTAATATAGGAAAAATATACCATTCTTCATAAAAACATCCTTAGAAGATTAAATGATACAGTAATTTCAACAGATTCTGGTTTCTTGCTTTTTGATCAATAATCTTGGATTATATTGGTTTGGTTCATTCATTTGAAAACAAATGGCTAGTTTTCATTTTAAAAATAGTCAAAAATGTATGCTAACAGTGGTTGACTTTACATAATCTCTTTGAAACTACCTTAGTCCTCACTTATTTACAGCCCATTCTTAGAACTTCCAAAAAATCTTTAGGGACAGAACATTAACTACTACTAAAATAAAAATGGAATATTTCCAGAGGGCAATTGGTTTTATTTCTTATGAAAAAATATAAATATTTAATAGATGATTAAATTGTTTACCTAGAAAAGTAATTCACACAACAAAGTGTTCTGTCTCTGTCATGAATCTATTTTCTTTTTTTTTCTTTTTGCTTTTTGAGACAGGGTCTCGCATTGTAGTTCAGGCTGGCCCTGAGCTCACTATGGTGCCCAGGCAAGCCGCCGCGAACTCAGCAATCCTCCTGTCTCTGCCTCCCGAGTGCTGGGATTACAGGCGTGAGCCACCATGTCCGGCATTATGAATCTATTTTCTTGAATATACAACCTAATGTAATGTATAATGATCAGCCAAGAATGAAACTTCTATGAATTAAAATAAAGTAAATATTCAAAATAATAAGTAATGTTTGTTAACTAACTAGTACAGTGTCATATTATAAAGGCAAATTTCCATTTAAGAAAAAAGTCTTACAAGATGAATCCTAGTAATCATTATAAACCTGTATTTAAGAATAATTATGAGTTAAGAATTGTACATACTCAGTTGAATCTCATAAAATTTACAAAGTAACTGTACTTCTGTTTTCGACTTAAACAGTTTTTGAAAATCACAGGAACTCTAGTTAACAAACAAAACAGATTAAGAAAATAATACCATTAATCTTAGAAATTATTATGGGAGACTACCTTAGTGATTATGCTTAAAGTAGGATATGAGCAGTACAGGCCATAAAGAGTTAACCCCAAAACTGGGTTTTTTAAAGTGAGTCTTACTGAAGCCTACATGCTGAGGTCAGAGTCACTCTTACTTGAATTCCATTCCCAAAGTTAAAGCCTTCTTTACTAAAAAGACAAGGTTAGTAACCAAAACCCATTTTTTGTCTGTTCCGTTCCTAATACAAGAATTCTTTATCTCTTCCTTTACAAGCCTTGCCTGCATCAGGAATGTATGCACAGTAAATCCACTTAGTCCCTCCATGTAGCCCCTTCACCTCAATCTAATTATGATGCCACCAATAAATATAAACAGCCCTGGGTATTCAGGGCCTTTGCTTGTTCAGCATAGCTTGCACAAGCATTGGTCATCCTGGCCTACCGTTTCTTATCTCATTTACTCTATCTCTAAGTTTTACTTTTAACCTTGATTGTAACACTGAGCAGGAGATCAGTGCCCAGTCCAGGGGTCCCTGGTAATTAATTCATAAATATTTTCAATATTAGTCTCCTAGGAGGTAAAATGGGTCATATATTTACCATGTCCTATATCAGATTTCTCACCATTCATAATACCCAATGTCTAAAATAATAATGTATCTATCCAAATTATTGGAGAATTCAGCTCAGTTTAAATTATTGCTCTTTTTACATATTGTCATGCTACTTCAGTATACTCCAAATTATTTCTTTGAAACTTAACAGAAAAAAAAATAACAAAAAGTTCCACGTTCTTCCATGAAACTGAGATAAATCAAAGAATTTACTGAATATGTAGTTTGCAAGAAAAAACAAGTCCTAAAACTTCTGCCCAAAAATTCGCAGCAGGCAATGCAGAAGCAATAAAATAATCAAAACTACTTACAAAACGTCTCTGTCAATAAGTCTGAAATGATCAGTCTTCACCATCTGGAATCAACTGCCTTAGGGTAGAGAAACAGATATTTGATCAAAGTCACTTTGTGATGAAGTGGAACAAGAAGAAGGGTAAAACCAACTCTTGAAATGAACAGAGCCTGTACAGAGATGAGAAAGAGAAAAGAAGATCTTTTTTAAAAGTGGACGATCTTGTGCCAAAAATGAAGTGAGACTAGACGTTCTATTATGACCCAACTCATGAGTTCTCCAAACCGTGGCAAACCAAGGACTTGCCCTATATTTACACACTGGGTTCAGAAACATAAGAAAAAAGTCAGCATATTATTACTCTGAAGAATCCCCTTACAGTATAGTGTATAGTCCCTGAAGTCAGCAGCTGCATCTATTTTGTGTCTTGCACAAAGTAGATTCTCAACTATTTACTCCATGGATTTATGGATGGATGGGTGCATGGATGAGTGGATGGATGAACTGAACTGCTTTTTATTGAACTACCCCTCTGATTTGGACACTTCTATCATTCTTTTTTAAGTTAGCACCAGCTACATGCAAAGGCTCTCAGACTTTAGTCCTTGATTTGGAAAGCTGCTGTAGACCACCTCCTATAGGGTAAATGTGGGCATAGGCAAAGTTATACTGTGTATATGTATAATATGGATGTAAAGTTCATTGTTTATTGTGGGGGAAGTCCAAGTAGACCTCTAAAATATGAATTTTTACAATTTTCATACATTTTACTTAACCTAAAATTTGAGTATAAATTCCAAAAGGATAGCACAGGTCTATAATCTGAGGAATCTGGTGCAAGCCCAGCCTGGGCTATTGAGTAACTTAGTGAGATTCTGTATCAAAATTTTTAAAAAATAAAAGAACAGGAGATATAGCTCAGTGTGCAGCTGAGTCTATCCACAGTACCACCAAAAATTAAATATAATTTTTGTGGGTAATTATGGACCTTTCTGTTCTCCTTTATTTAAAAAACATAGATGGAAAATTTTGAAAGGTGAATATTTAGTGTAAGTTCAGAAGTATATAACCAATTTCACATCTATTGAAATTATCATTTATTTTACTTATTAAAATGGTGAATTACATTGATTGGTTTCCAAATATGAAATCAATCTTGCATTTTCAAGATATCTCTCACTTTCATCTTTTTGCAGGTTCTTGCATTTAATTGGTTGATACATTACTAAAGGTTTAATATCTTTGTTTACAGAGGCTGGGGCCTACAATTTCGTCTCTCTTTCTTTCTTTCTTTCTTTCTTTCTTTCTTTCTTTCTTTCTTTCTTTCTTTCTTTCTCTGTTTCTTTCTTTTGGCTTTTTGTTTGTTGTTGCTGCTGTTGATGTTATTATTGCTGCTGCTACGGCTGCTGCTGCTGCTTCTTTACAGCATCTTTGACAAGTTTTGCCTTCAGGGGTATACTGACCTCATAAGGCAGGTTGAGAATTATTCCCAGCTCCTTTAGTTTTGGAAAGAGGTACTTGCTATGAGCATTTGTTCCTTAAATATTTGCTAGAATTCATCACTGACACCATCTGAACCTTTAGGGACAAAACCAGTTTAATATCCTAGTTTATTCCATTCCAAATTCCCTGAGAGAATATGTAGCAGTTTGTCCTGGTAATTGATTTAATGCTTCTGAGCCACTGTTACTTAATAAGAAGTATAGTGTGCATTAACAATAACTCGTGAATTATCAAAATCAGACATGGCATGTAGTTCATAAGAAAAATATTCCGTTTCTCCTATTGGATGATAGATGACCTGATTGTACAGGAGAAGCTGAAACCTGCTTAGATCATTGAGACTCCAGTCCAACCAGCCGCAGCTTGAGATGCTTTCCAATTACTCAGTATAATTTGTCTTTTCTATTCCTGGCTTTGATGACTACTGATCAGCCTTCTATTTTCCAGAAAAAATAAAACATCATTGAATGTGCCAAGATATTGAAATTGGTTGGACAAAACAAAAATTCCTAAGAGCAGGAAGAGTTGGATTATTATACAAAGTTGATTTTAATCTCCCCACTCCCCAATCTGAGTTAGGTTTTCCAGAACGGTTTCACTCCTGTGTGTGTCATATATATATATAGGGATGGTTCCATAAAATTTTTATGTGTGAATACACACTTTTGACTTGTCATTTTGTGTTTTTCCATTCTCTACTATAACTCTCAATGGAAAAAAAACAGTGGTTCCACCTGAAGGCTGGTGAAAGATTAAAATGGCTTATTTGAATGTAACAATAACCACTTACACAAGTTCCTATTAGAAAAGAAGACATGGCCATAAAGGAATAAGGCTGAATTATAATGAGTAAACTAAAACATATTCATTTCCCTTGTTGGTTACACTTTTCCAGTGAATTTGCATTCTCTGTGTATGTAAGACTATCCTTTTAAGATTGTCTTCCGCAGCAATATCCCACAATAAGTGGCGTCAGTTTCTGTGAACAAGCGTAAGTCGTGAAAAGACATGCCAGACATTTTCTATTTGCTCCTAGAGGTCACTATTCCCTGTCCCTTCTGTCTGATCTTGGCAGGCTGAGCTGCATGGGGTGGGTGACACAGATTCCCTGCTCTCTCCTTCTCTGTCGAGTGTGACAGATGCAAGTGTCTTTAGTTTTGAAGGCAAAGATGAAATCAGAGATGATATCAGAGATGTCACTTCCTTCTTCCCAAGACCCCAGTTCCAACGGGAAAGTTCTGTATTCCAATAGCAGCTCACTTTATCCATTTCAGGCCCAGGGAAAATAAGGCCTTCCCTTGGCTTGCTGTTTTCCAATCTTTTGTGAGTAACTTATTAACGGTCCTTTAGTTATACACCCTGTAAGAATGGGCAATGTTTCATGCACAAATTCTAACCAAAAAAGAACTCAAATCTGCTGAACAAGGTGATTAAGCTGGATAGCATCCCTTTCATTCAAAAGATAGACTATGCAGATTTATGAATAATTCTAGCACTGCCCTTTCGTCCCTAAACTATTTAGAGCAAGGATAGTATCATCCAAACATCTAGTCTTCACAAATAACTACTTAGTGGAATCTCTATTCACTTAGTTATTAAAGCGTTGCACATTTGTTGTCTTAATTTCTCATGGTTTTATTATATCTGTTCATAACTTTCATTAAGAAAAAGGTACCTTGAAATTTCTGAGGCATAACCAAATTTTTGGAGTATCAGATCCAGATAGAAAAAACAGGAAATAGCTTATAAGAGAAAGGAAAATTTACTTGAGGATAGATTTGACAACATGAGGTATTGGAAAAGAAATAAAATTGTTTCCAAAAAACATATTTCATTAAGTAGACATATGCAAAATTATTTTCATGTTGTGAGGGGCAAGTTGTCTATGATTTTAGCCCTAAAATATGCTTGGGCTTGAAGACTCATTTATTTCCTGAGATTCTCCAAGAACCAGCTTTCTTTTTTAGAATATTAATATTTAAGGCAAAAACTTGAAACCCAAACTGGTGGCTAGTTCTCTACTTAATTTCATAAAGCTGGTGTTAAGCTTGCTCCTTCTTTCTTCTGTACATAATGTACTACACTGAGCTGCTATAGTGGCTTAAAAATACATGATGAACATTTTGAATGTTCTCAGTGTTTTTAATTTAGATTTGCACAATTACAGAAATTAGAGATGGAAAAACTAGGATTCTTTCTTTTAATATGAACCGTAATCTTTAGTCCAGACCTGGTTCTCTTTCTCTGATTAATGAAGCTAACAGGAAAAAGCCCTCTAGGCAACTGCTCCGTTATTTGGGGATTTCCAGACTAGCACTGTCTCTTGAACAGAGCACCATTACATTACTGATTCACCCTGGAGTATTAACAAAACAGGTCTTTTTTCTCTTGGCATTACTCTTATTGGTTGATAGAGGCAGTATCTACCAACTGTAGTATGTGAATAAAGTGTGTCATTATAATTAACTGTAACATAAAGATTGGCCTAGAAAAGACACAGACATAGAACTCCTCAACTTTGTTTGAGGCAGTGGAGACAACAAAATTGAGCCTTTCACTTAGTTAAATTTCATTCATTCATATGACTGAATATTGGCAAACTTTCATGTAGGTTACTGTGTATTAACAATGAACTATATGTAACTTCTTACATCTGCCCAATAACTTAATGGTTCTTGCTTTTTCATAGAAGAGGAAAGACAGTCATTTAAATGCTATACATTTGGAGATTCTCTTAGTGCTGCTTTTTTCTTTTAAGTATAGCTCCATATTAAATGCATGTACCTGAAAAGAACTTGGCAAAGTTTCTAACTTTAATCCAAAAAGTAATTTATCATTACCTCCTTTCTATTTTTTGCTGATATTTACTAACAAGATATACTTTTTCAAAATAACATTAGGAAAAGAATATGATTTGTTTCCAAGGACAACTCTCAAATAATTTTATAAATAATTTGAATTTCTACTAGAAGCTTTTCCTCATTTCAAATCAAAGTTATTTCAGAACTACATACATTGGGCCGGGATTTAGCTCAGTGGTTCCAGCATCTGCCTTGCAAGTATAAGGTCCCAAATCTGATCCCTGGTAAGCACATACTATAATGCCAGGCATGGTGACTCACACCCACCAGCAATCAGTACCACACACCACAATGCCAGGCATGGTGGCTCACACCTGTAATCCCAGCACTTGGGAGGCAGAGGCAGGAGGAATGCTGTGAGTTTGAGGCTTGCCTGGCCCACCTCATAAGCTCAGGGCCAGCCTGAACTACAAAGCAAGACCCTGTCTCAAAAGGAAAAAAAAGAAAACTACACACATTGTTGATACTGCCCTTTCTAATGTAAATAAAGTCTGAGCAGATCACACCCTTATCATATGCTATGTTGGCTATGTGTACTTTATATACCTTTCTTATTATCCTAACCAGATAGCTCTTCCTTCTTTCTCCCATTGTGCCCACCCCCCCCTTTTCCATGCAGTCAAGCATACTGACTGACAGAACTTATCAATAATTCAGAATCCATGACTCTTTATTCCAATTAATCAAATGGTAATTTTGATAACAGTGGCTTGAAAAGAGATAAATCAGTGGTTTATGGCTTTACTACCCAAATTATCAATCTTAAGAGAAATAACCCAAAACATATCTGATAGAAACATGATAGAGATTACAAGTACACACATAATTGAGTATAAGAAGAGAGTCACTAAATCGTAACTGTGCCCTTCGACTGGACAGATCTGTGTTGAGAGCTCAGTTGAAGAAAAAGACCTATGATCAACAGGTTCAATAGGGCAGCTCAAACATTTCCACTTCAACTCAAACTATAAAACTCATGAAGAGGGTGCACTTTTTTTTCTTCAGGTAGAAAACCTGAAAAAGGATGCTTTTAATGGAATAGATTTACCGTTAGTTATAAATGCCTCCTACATTATATATAGAGAGATTATATAGAGCACATTTGGCATTTATCGTTCTGCTTCTTTGTTAAATAAACAGTAAAATCTCAGTTTGTCTCAGGCATCAATTAGTTGAAACCTAAAAATGTTTCCCCACTAATACTTGCCTGACATCCCTTGGAAAGAATTTTTAACCAATAGGAAAAAATTAAGTTTTTATTGGAGAACACTTTCTTAAGTCCATTTGGCCAGGTCAGTAGGTTTGGAATTTGGCAGTGCCTGTAAATTTTGTTTAATTTCATTTCACTCTGAAATTTTGCTGAGTGAATAGAACTGCCTGAAGAACTCAGAGAATGATTGATTATAGGAATCTGTTTAAAAATTGCCCAAAATATGGAGGAAAAGACATCAAAGAATAAGAGTGAGTTGAAAGACAAAGGAATTTCAGTCAGAAATTCTTACCAGAATTTTAGAAAGGTAGGTACTAAAAAAGTGCACAGGATGAAAATGAAGACCCAAAAGAATCATTTAATTACTCATGAATGCAACTGGTATTTCTTTTCCATAGAAAACAGGCAACATATAGACTTTCCTAAAGGAATATTTAGTAACAAAAATATAAACTAGGATTAAGTGAGTAAGATGAGAAGTTGGAAGGATTTACAGGAAGTATTCCATGCTCTTATCACCGATGAATACATTTTTACACTATCTGAGATGTGAAATAACTTACTCTCTCAATGGACTTCTTCCTCTCTGAGCTTGGTGTATCAGTCAGTGCTCTCTAGAGACAGAGTCAAGCACAGAAAATGCAAAAGGGCCATATGCATGCTGGAGAGTCAAAGCATCCATTTAAAAGTGAAGGTAGTGACCTAAGTCCTGTATAAGTTTATACCAGGAAGCCACAGGGTTTGTGATGGAAGGCTAAAGTCTCTGCACTGGAAACCCAGAGATGAAGGCACAGACTGAAGTTACTTGGAAGAAACGCAAGTGAGCTTCTTTCTCTCTTCTTTTCAACTCAGAGTACAAGCAGATTGATTGATGTACTCAAACCCAAAGTGGATCTTCCACCTTCAGCAAATCCAGTCACACCCAGAACAATGCTAAGCCAATTGGTTGGGCATTTCGTTCTCAAATTGACACAACAGTTAACTATCACAGTTGGCTTCTCAGATAAGTCTTGACTCTTACAAGTCATAAACTGAGAATATCCAAGAACAGTGCAGGAACTGGAGAGATATATCATCCCTGGGAGCATGTTCAAGATCCCATAATCATAGACTAAGTCTCTGTTCCAACATACAGAATATTCAGGTAAGGAAAGACTTCAGGAAAATAATGCATCTTATCCTGATTTAACCTCTAGATACCATTGGAGCAAGTGCCTGATGACTCTGGGAAAGCAGATTTTCTCTAAGCCAAGACTCATTGGAAAAGTTAACCCAGTAAGCATAGGACATGAACAAAAAAAAAAAAAAGAGAGAGAGAGAGCAGCCCCATGCAGGCCTGAGTTACGGTGCTGTTAACCATGAATTCAATGTCAATGAATCTCTATGAGCAGTGGTATGGTATTTATAGCAGCTTTACAAAACAAACCTACCACAAGTATAGGAACTAATGGTATAAACAAAGGTTGGAATGGACCAAGAAACAATTAGTCCTAAACAGAATCCCTTTTTTAAAAAAATGATTCATAAAGACCAGAAGTGGGGGTTGAGTTTTAAATTTTCATTTGAGTTTCTCGAACCTAAAAAGATATGCGTTGCTTTCAGAGCCTTAGCATGCTGTATACTGACTCTGTGGTCTTTGTCCTGGCTGGTGTCCAGATGTCCCCCCAACACGTCATGCAGTCATAGGTAGGGCTTTTTCAGAGTCGGTTGAGTCTAGAGCGTATTACTGATTCATGGTGCAACGTTAGGATTAAGGATGCTAGGATTAAGGGTGGGCTATCACTAATTCAGCCCATTAATTGGTTTGGCACCACCCTAACCCCAGCAGACTAGATGAATATAAAAGAAGCACGAAAAATCTGCTAAGGTCCCTGTTTGCTTTCTTCGCTACCTTCTGTCCACCACACCGTTTCTCCTCTGCTGGGGCTGCCTGCCGTGCCATCTTGCCTTGGATCCAGCAGATTATGAACTGAAGCCTCTAGGAGCTGGGAGCAAAATAAACCTTTCCTCCCTTAACTGATGGGTACTGAGTAACAAGAAAAGTAACTAAGCCAACTTTGCACAAGCATTGCCCCTCTCCAAACCCCCATTAGGAGACGAGACAGTGACTCCACGTGATCTTGACACAGACCCCCAACAGTCTAGGATTCTTCAACAAGCCCCAGAGGAAGGAACGGTTCCCACCAGTTCTGACTTTTGGACTCTGAATGTCTTAGGAAGAAGTATTTTGCAAATGTGCATTCACCATGCTTTCTAGAGCAGTGTGAGAACAGATGCATTAGATTACTGCTTTAATTCTGGATGGCAGATAGCAGGTACCCAAATATAGTTGAATAGAAGCAGTAAACGCCAACATTCTACAGCACAGTGAGATGACTGTAACGTAAAATCACCACCGGTTTATTTCATGAATAACCAAGAGAGAAGCTTGAAAACTCCAAACACAAAGTGGTGGTAATGAAGTTAAAAAAAAAATTTGTTACCTTGGAATTTGATCAGTACATATTGTATACATCCTCTAAAACAACACGTTGTATCCCATAAATATGTACAGTCATCACTTACTAACTTTAAAAATTACCAAGGAGAGATAAATGTTAATGATGCTGCTTTGGCTGTTACATGCTACATATATGCATCAAATTTTAATACCGTACCCTCTAAATTTGTAAAATGAAAATAAAACATAAAAGAGAAAAAGAATTCTGGGAACTTCTTTGCAGTTTTATCCTAAACGACAGGGACAAACCCCAAGAAAAAACTATAAAACTGACAGAGTAAAATACCCTTAATCATTTCAAACTTAATAGAATTAAAAATAGAATGGCACACAGAAAAGAGTGTCTCACTGTGATAATTTAAAACAAATGGTTTGAGCGATGGAGGCCGAACCCCATCGGTGCACATCCCAGGCTACTCCGAGGCTCCAGGGCTAAGCTTTGGGTCTCTCAAGAGGACACCAATGGCTCTTCCGACTGGTTGCGTATTCGATTAAGCACTTGGCAGAGGACTGGTTAGACATGTGTGGCCCAGACGCTTCCGTGGAAGGCTGTCCTCCCAAATGGAGTCCTCATCCTAAGAATGTGTGCAGGATTAAGATGTAATCCATCGTTTCAAAAACTACAGTGATGCATGAAATATTCAAGCTGAGTTTTTCTCCAAAGAATTCTTTCACTGTGGAGGATATGTTAATAAATAGAATGCTTTATTTAACAAAAGATATTGCTCTTCCATCTATACTATCAAAGGACAGCGAGGCAGTAATGGAAAAGTTTGAAAAGATAAAACATATTCACACATACAGAGAGAGAGAGAGAGAGAGAGAGAGAGGAAATCAACTTCGTTCTATGTCTTTCTCTGGCCAGTGATTAGCCCACCACTGCTCCACGAAGGCCCACACCTGACATCCACGAGGATCCACGCCCTTCCTTTCGCAGTCTCTGTCCACAGCCTGTGAGGTCTGTGTGCACAGCGTGCCCCCTAGCACACAGACAGGCGACAGACGAAGCCCTTGCAGGCTCTGGCCACAGGCTCGGGACTCCAAGCCGCACATGGGCTTCGCCAGGAGAACATCTCCTTGGCTCTTCAGCAAGGGACCTGGGCCTGGGGGGGCAGCAGACTGAAAAGCGTGGGCCTCTCTCAAGATGCAGTGTGATTCTTCTCTGCGTGTATGACAGTGTTTCTGTCTTCGCATGGATTTCCTAAACCCCCTTCCAACTCAAGTGTCTCAGTGCATCAAAAATTTTCCTCTAGGAGCACCGAATACATAATATGTGTTAAAATATCTATAATATTCCTGTAAATTCCTGAAAGCACCTGGAACTAGACTTTAGGGAATAAGAAATATTATGTCCTATATTATGAATAAGGAATATTATGTCTTATACCAAAGTAGCAGAAGATCTAAAATAAATAAAACTCATCTTTTGTTAGGAACAACTGCACTTTTATTTGCACTTATGAAATATGGGAATGCTCTGTCTCCTTTAATATAGATTCCAAGATGTACCGTGACACCTCTGCAGTCACACAGCGCTGTCCGCCTCTGGCACACGGGTGGTGCCTGGCACCTAGAGCTTTATAAATGAATAAATAAATTTAAATCATTCTTTGATCTGTGGAGTTTCAGGACCTTTAAACAACTGATTTAATATCCAAACCCTCAAAATAAAACCAACCCACATTCCCTATCCAATGCATCTTTCTGAGACTACAAATGAATACAACAGGAGAAAACACATGTTGCCAGATACTCCAGCACTATTTGCTCAGATATTCGGCTCTTCCTCCTGGTGAGGACCTAGTTTACGTCCAGAGGCTTCCTTGAAAGGCTGTGTGAGCTCTCGAGTTTTGGATTCAGACCACCAGCCGGGCTGCGGCAATGTCACCTGCAAACAGACGATCTTAGACAGGAAGGCAGTAGTGGAAAAGAAGGCCCAGTCAACGCCACACCTTCGGAGCCTCCTTGTGACACA
>PVIC010030008.1:0-21797 GCA_004025085.1 Thryonomys swinderianus
CCCCCCCCAAAAGCAGCCTTTCACCCTCCCACCAGGAGGGTGCAGGGAGACCAGCTCTCCGAGTCACAGAGCAAGCCTTCACCCAAGATCAGCTCCCCCAGAACCTTGATCTTGAACTTCCCAGCCTAGATCTGTGGGAAGGATAAATTTCTACTATTTGCAAATCACCCAGTCTAAGCTATTTTATTATAAGTAGCCCGAGTTCAAGACATGAATCAGGTGAAGAAATTGAGATGCACGTTGTTTCCTTCAGCCACATTTGCACAGGACATAGGCAGCAGGGACAGAAAGGAAACTCATCTCTGTCTGAATCCAAAAATATCTGTACTTAATGTTTTAACATACAGCTTTTGCTTTAACACTGGCCCCACTCGCATTCATTTTGCAGAAGTTCATACATTCCAGAAATAGTTCTCTCCCCTTCCCTCCCTTTCCTTCCTCCCCCTCCGTGTGTGTGTGTGTGTGTGTGTGTGTGTGCATGTGTTTATTCAAGCTCTTCCTCCAACCAGCAGTTTAACCAAGAACCAGGATGATATATATTCCTTTGCTTTGAATTTCCTCCGGCCCATATTGCTACTGTGTCATAGCAATGTTGATATATAATCCTGGGGTGGCATCGTGCAAATGTCTCTTCCCCATTTCCCCACCTTCTTTCTCACCTCCCTCCTCGCCTCCTCTCCTCCCTTCTCTCTCTGCCCCTCCTCCCCTGGCCTTGCCCTGGGTGTCGGCCTCCACGCTCCAGGCACGAGGTGCCAAAGAATCCAGTCTGCACGGAGAGGCCGCCGGCAGTTGTGCAGTTCAGCAAAAGCTGTGTTGTGTGGAAAAGGTTTGACGCACGGTGTGATCGATCTGCAGTAACAGGAGGAGATGTGGAACATTCTGGAACCCATGGAAACGTGGCCCCATGGCTTGAGGACAAAGCCGTGGGAGGAGAGGAAAGGGGTAGGAGGCGACTGTTAGCAAGCTCCAGGCAACTCCGAGACTACCTCCTTGTAAGGGCTTCAGAGAAAGCAAGGCAGGAAAATGCAAAGAACATCAGTGAAAGCTACAGAAAAGGAAACCCCATTCGTGGCAGAGAGTTTCCCACCACCTGTGGCTACGTAGAAAATGTAAAATGCTCCTGAGAGCTGGGCGGCCTAACCAAGGAGATCTGAGCCAAACTGGAGCCTCCTGCATCAAGATGTGAGGATAGGAAAAGCTAGAAAACAAAACGAAGCACAATCCTGTTCAACATAAAAAAGTCAGGAATTTCCGAGCTCACAAATAACAGTTTCTCATGTTCAGCATTTGGCAGAAAATGATGCTAAACAACTTAGGGGCAAACGTAAAATCCAAGGGGCTGCTAGGAAATCAAAGCCTAGGCTTGTTCTAATAAGAACACTGAATAACCCAGTGAATATAAAATCTACATAGTGCAGCACCTGATACAAAGTAATCACGTCATAAATACAGTGGACTCTCAATTCGCTCATAAGGGCTGGTTACAGTTCAGGTCAATCAATTAAGTGTCAGTCTCCTCTATGCAGCCTTCAAAGTCTCTCTGCTGTCCACAGGCAGAGCTCAGCGTCCTTAGAAACACTGGCGTAAGATTTCTCAGTGAACCCCACACAGGAGAGGGTGCTGCCACATTCCTTCCAGAACCCTCTAAGGGTTAAATCTGTATCTGAGACTGTCTGGAAGCACAAGCGGCCCGTATTCAGGTCATAACTCAAGACTTTGTAAGTTAAAACTAAAATTCCACTCATGACCCAAGTAGTTTGTAACTCGAGGCTCTACCATAGTAATTATTAACATCATCAATTTCATGTGTGACATAGACTGATATTTATTCAGCTTTCTTCTCACCTTCTTTCCTGATAATGGAGTCCTAGTTTTTCCTCTGTGGAGACAATGTGCCCAGTTGAAAAGGACATTTTTCAGCCTTGCTGACTCTTTATGATGTCCAGGTAATTCAGTTCTCTCTAGTGCAGATGCCCCTGGGGAACTTTTAGAAAAGAAAGATAGTCTCACTTTGTTTGGGAAGGCAATTCATCTAGCTCAAAGGGTTTGCTATCTGTCTCCTTCACAGCCATGAGTAGCTGTGAAATACAAGCTTGTCATCACATTTCTCCTGGCTATCTGGGAGTAAGTTGGCATTCTTGATATGGGCACCCCTTTTACTCAAAATGCGTCATAGCATGCTTCACCTGGGCGGAGGACTCGGAGACTGAGACGAGCAAGCAGCGGGATTCGTGGGAGTTCTCGTAGGAGCAGGAAAGGTGGGACAAACCGAAGCGGGCAGTGTGAGCCACAGGACGAAGAGACGTTGTGACAAAATGTGAACAGAAGGATCAGACAAAGCCTCAAAGCGCTCTGAAGACGCGATAGGCCATCAGAACTTTTCCGCGGTGCACAGATAGACTGGGCTTCATGTCGATGAGTTTTGGGATGATGCCCCTTCAGAGAGGGCATGATTCGAGCTAAAGCAATTCCCACAGGCTTTGACAGCCGAGAGCTTCGGACCTGCTGCCTCCCAGTCCTGCATCCCGGGGGGTGGGGGGCCAAGCAGTGCCTGACCGTGCCCTTGCAACAAAAGAGGATGGAAGCCACAGGTCAGCACGGCTGGGCAAAAGACAAAGGAGTCCCCGGGCGCTGATAATGTCAGGGAGTCACCTGTCAACCCCGGAACGAGTTCCTCTAGGTCTCTTACAGTATCATAAATACAGCTTACTCTTCGACGAAACACCCGTAACACTCAAACCTCAGTGTGGTTATCATTTCCTGAAAAACATGACAACCCATTGAAACTGAGTATATTCATGCTTATTCTCGTTTAGTCTCCAAGATCAGCACTCTCTCTCATCCGATTCAGGCCGCTGTTTATTTGGAGACTAGGGTGCTCCTCATGATACATTTTATTTCCCTAGAAGTTTTCAAAGATCTCTTCGCGTTGTGGCTACACATACGATGCCACATGCCTTGCAAAGGTACCGTGTATTTCCCCTTGAACTTTTCTTCCACCCTCGGTCTTGTGTTGCTAGATTGTTCCATATATATATCACCTAGGGTTTCCCGCAATTTTCCGATGAAAGTCAATTGAAGATAGGTTTACATCACAGATTTCATTGTGTGCCCCTAGGCTTAAATGTGTAGCAATATGAGACGTAGAAAGACGCGTGATCAATACTTGTTGAGATGAATTAGTGCCCTAAGAAACAATTTTAAATATATAGTAGCTATCCAATAATAAGATAAACGAATAAGGCATTCTGTTTTTTAAAGGAAACAGAATAAGAGGACTATGAAATTAGATTGCCTCATTCCCTTCCCATAAACTTTCTATTAATAAAAGCAGGCTGTCTTTGAGCACAGCACTTCCTTCTCCTGAAGCATACACTATTCAGCCTGAATATTGTTCTTCGTTTTAAATGCCCTCTGAGAGCAAAAGGGAATCAAAAGCAATGACCGGAGGTACTCCATAAATAAAGCGCAGGGTTCTCATCAGTAGTAAATAATGCACAACAACCAGTGGTGGTGGGAGGACACTGGCCTCATGCATATGTATGGAGTGCACCTGCCTTGTAAGGTCCAAGGACAGCGCGCTCCAGTGACCTTCAGAGTGTCCCCAGCTTGCAGGGCTCCCCTGCTTCTACAGAAGTAGCTGCATGTTCACAAGATCGCTCTGGGGGCCAGCGTCATGCCACTGAGGACGAGGGGCCACACTTACGGACACTGCCCCATGCCCGATGGCCTCAGGCACTTCATTAGGACCCTGTTAACTGCAGCGAATGAACATTCCCCATCAAACACACTGTAGCGGACCTCGCTTGCCAATTTTGTTAGGTTTGTCCTACATGAGTGCGGTCTAAAGCAACGCGGCCACACAAGGGATTCACAGCAAAGCATCATCACAGGAGAGTGAAGGTCAGGAAAGAAAGGGAGAGAAAAATCCAAACGCTCAAGTGGGTTCTTTAGGGAGAAATGAGACAGATGTAGAAATGAAGAAAAACAGACCAGATGTAGGTACTGAGGAATATTATGAACGTTTAGAATGTCTTGTCAAGTTTTAAAATTTTAATTCTTCTACTCATTGAGAATTATAATTAGAAGAACTAAAAAGTGATTCTTAATTTAGTGTGAAGGAAGGCTGTCTGAAAAATCTGAGTCTTGCAATAAGAGAGTTTGTGATGTGTGTATCAGTAGAGGGATTTCCAAAGCAAGTGTCTAAAGAGGCCAAATTTTGATTAAAAAATATTGATAACTTGCAGATGATAAAGTCAGAGTAAAAAAAATTATACTATTTCACATAATATCTTCAAAGCTCTGGAAAATCTAACTGCCAGTCCAAGGCACCCTACAGGCAAAACACACCTATACCAAGGTGTGTACTATTAGATCCCTGATCTCCCCCTAAAGATAGTAGGATATAGCTAGCAGAAATTAGAGCAGTACTAAAATTCATTCTCACTCCAGAAAGAATGGCCATCATCTAGAAATGAAATATTAACAAACGCTGGAAAGACTGGGGGGGAAAAAGGAAACCCTCTTCACTGTTGGTGGGAATCTAAACTACTATAATCATTTTAGAAATCATATGGTGATTCCTCAAAAAAACTAATAGAAATTCCATTTGACCCAGCTGCCCCCCTAGGTAACTTCCTGAATAAGTGAAAGACATTCTATTATAGGACACTTGTATACCCCTATTTATAGCAGCACAAGTCAAAATAGCTAAATCTCAGAAGTGACCTACGTGTCCATCAACAGGTGACTGGAGAAAGCAAACGTGGTGTTGACGCACAACGGAGAGGTATTGTGCCGTAAGGAAGGGCAGGTGTGAGTCATTTGTATGAAAATGAATGAAACCTGCGACCATTTTAGTCAGAAGCACAAATTTAAATAATGGGAGGTTTCTCTTACATGAGAAATCTAAAATATAATTTTAAAGTGAAATAAAAGATAATCATAGGAAATAGATCTTTTGCAAATAGAAAGGGGACCAGGAGATTGAAGAAGGAGACAGGCAAGGGAGATTAAGGGGATTTTAAAGGGAACTAAGACATTTTAAGTGTATATGTCAAGTCTCCATGAGGAATGTGATCAGTGTACTACAAATATGTACTAATAAAAAAATAAAAGTTGAAAGGACTATATGCAACAATTGCCTTGTTTTCAGAATATAAACTTTTAACTCAAAAATAAGAAACCAAAGGCCAGGCAGAACTTCTTCCTAGAATTTGGAGTTTGCCTTCTTTTGCTGGCATGTTTATTTCCTGAAGTTTCTGTAACAAATAACCACTTTATAATGATTGACTTTATAATCTCACAGTCTAGAAAACCCAAAGTCCAAAATCAACCGGAAGGGATGGTTCCCTCTGAGGACCAGGTGACGGTTTGGCTTGACTATGCCAATGTGATTGTACTGGAGACCATCCAAGGAACTGATACCACACACTTCGGGATGTCTGGTCGGTGACAGTGACAAGACTTCGGGTTCTGTGTCTGTCCTTTCATCTCTTCCTCTCTGGTGCTACTCTGCTGCTTGGGCACAGAAGCTTTGCTTCTCTGTTCCCTTGCTCCATGAGGTTTCTGCCTTGAAACCAGCCAACCATGGACTGAGTCCCCTGAAACCGGGAGTCACACTAAACCTCTTTCCGAAGTCATGAATGTTGAGTGTTACAGAGCAGTGACTGGAAAGCTGATTAAGGCAATCTATTAGAAAGAATTTGTTCCATGCTCTCTTCTACTTTCTTGATAATCTTGCTGCTATCACCTTATAAACAGAACTTTGTCTCTGCCTTCACTTTCATATGGATGCCTTTTTTGTGGCTTTCTTCTGTCTTCAGATCATCTTCCTTATTTCTGGATTTCCCCAATTTTATGAGGACCCCATTCTTGTGGAAGGAGAATGTGCCCTTGTGACCTCATTTTAACTTGATCACCTTTATTAAAGCCTGTATAGGTGGTTTAGTCACCTTCATCATATTTTGGACAAAATACCTACCACCTGTAATTGAAAGGAGGAGAGCTGTGTTTTGCATTACAGTGTGTCCAGCTTTAAGTCCTTCTGTGGGCTGTGGCATGGTGGAATGACCACGCAGAGGGAAGCTGTTCACATCATGGACACAGAGAGAGTTAAGAGAGGAACGGGGGTGGCAGAAACACCTTTCCGAGTTACACCCACTGTGACAGCCTCTTTTGTCCCGACCCCAGCTACCAGCAGCAAGTCAGCTGTGACACCCTCGCTGTCCAATCACCTTTCCAGTACCCGCCTATGCATGCAAGAGGATCTTTGGACACATCTACATACACACCATAGCAGCCTAAACAAGGTCATATTCTGAGGCACTGAAGGTGACGGTTTCACCTTTGTATTTCTGGAAGGACACAATTCAACGCATAACAGTGGACATAAGGAAGCGCATGGCACAGGCCTTGAATGGTTATGCAGAAAAATCAGCTCAGGAGAAGGCTGGAGAATACATTATCATTTCCTCTTTCTCTTCCCTGTAACAACCAAGAGCAGCAGCAAGAAAGGGAGAGCATCACACTCACCTCATCTTCTAGACAAATCTGCCCTTCTCTTTTTCAGAACAAAGAAGAACATGGTATAATAATAGAAAAAATAAGTGCAATTTTCTGAGTGATATTCCTATAGTGACTGCCTTCATTTTTATGTTAAAGTAGCCTACTATTCTGATTAAGAATCTGCTTTGATTTTAGGTTAAAATATTCTTTTTTTTGGTTATAAATCTGCTTTAACCATAAAGAATCTTGTTCCTTGGTGCAGTAATGAATTCCAGCATTCATTTTAAATTTGATTTTGTACTTGGTTTACAATTAGCATTGGGCCAGAGATTTAGCTCAGTGGTTCCGGCGCCTGCCTCGCAAGTGCAAGGTCCTGATTTTGATCCCTGGTAACCACATACAGTACTGGGCGTGGTGACTCACACCCACCAGCAATCAATACCACATACCACAGTGCTGGGCGTGGTGGCTCACACCTGTCATCCCAGCACTCGGGAGGCAGAGACAGGAGGGTTGCTGAGTTCGAGGCTTGCCTGGGCTACATAGTGAGCTCAGGGCCAGCCTGAACTACAGAGCAAGACCCTGCCTCAAAATAAATAAATAAATAAATAAGTAAAACAATTAGCCTGATTATCCTTAAATAGTTACCGGAAAAAAGTACTTAGGAAAATATTGTTAGGATTTGTGTTCCAACCTCGTAGCAACTAATTAACTTTCCAAGTTAATTACTCCTTCGCTTTATCCTGGATATAGAGGGACAAAGGAAAATGTAATTTCCTTGGATACTTCAAACAAATTCATTTAGCTTAGGTCCTGACAAAGCCTTTATTAAGATCTGAGATGGAAAGATGCCTGAAACCCCTTGACAAATGTTAGTTCAATTTATAGCATTGACTCTGATGATTTTGAAACCTAAGTTCCCTAATTACCACTTCAGCACAAATACTGAGATACTCGGAGGCAACAGATCATTTATATCCTCAAGCGTTATTGATAATTAGCATTTTCATAGGTAAGTCACTGCATCTAGTTGTGCCGCTTTGAGATTTAGAAGACTAAAGGACGGTACACTAAAAGTCTTGTCTACAAAGATTTCTTTTCAGCACCCTAAATCCTAGAAGTAGAGATTCTATTACTCAACATGAACAGATAAGAGTAAGTTAGGATCAACTCAGAAACTGTGATGTAGCATCCGTAAACGATCATGTCCTAAATTTCCCTGATTCCAGGAAATTCTTTTTTTCTTTATAATGGATAGATTCAGCAATAAGAGTGTAAATATACTCTGTTTTTGACACTGTCTGCATAAAAACACAAATGAAGTCGAAAATGTTTGACTGGAAATACACTTTACATGACAATATACACTAATGAGAAATTTTCCATTTGATGCACACAAGAGGTAACTATTTTTGCTCAGTGAATGGCCTGAAGGGTTCTATTGTTTGGGTGGAACATAATCAGCACTATAGTTAGGAACTTTTTCGAAGGGTCTACACTTCAATATTCTGACTACAGTTCAGGCCTCTCTCACTCACCACTGCTGTAAATGGAAAACATACGTATTTTCTTATGTCTCACATACTTAAATTAATATAACTTTTATGAGAATACAGTAGAAGTTTCAATTTAAAGTACCAAAAAATATGACAATTTCCTAGGAATAACTGTAACTCATAATTACCAGATTGCTCTGAAGAAATCATAAAACTTTAGCGATGGTCATAAAGAAAAACTTGAGTAAATGGAGAAATATATATCATAGTCCCGCACAGGAAAACTAAATGTTGCTAAACATGACAGTTCTTTCCAAATTAATGTGTGACTGTCATGTGATCCATTTTAAAATAGAGGAAGATAGTCTTTTACCTTAACAAAGTGATTCATAGCTTCATCAGTGTAAATGGGCAAGAATAGGCAAGGCATTTCTGTGAAGAATAATACTAAAATTAAAAGGAATACTTTTAATGATAGAAAACCCAAGACAGTAATTTAATAAATGATAAGTTTAGCACTACAGATCAGATGAAATAAATGTCTACTCAACACAACGTGGAGAAGTGAAAAGCATCTCAAGAGGATGGCTAGAAGTTTCATGCTAATTCTTATCCAAAATTAGTCAAAATAGGCATTGGATATATGGATATATTAGACAGAAAAATAAGTACAGTCAATATTTTAGAAGTTATAAAACTACTTTCATAAAAGTGGAAAATATCCTTATCCAAAATGTAGTCAAAATAGGCATTGGATATATGGAAATATTAGACAGAAAAATAAGTACAGTCAATATTTTAGAAGTTATAAAACTACTTTCATAAAAGTGGAAAATATCCTTAAATTCGGTGTGATTTTTTTTTCCAAAAATTAAATATTTGCTCATCAGAAGCATCATGTGAAATTTCAGAGACAGTGGGCAGCTTTCTGACTTCCTGTGGACTCTGCATAACAACACTTCTCTCAGCTTCTCTCAGTTTCCCCTTACAAAACCTTAGAATAGCCTCAGAAGTACAAGCACCAGGGCCGGGGGGTTAGCTCAGTGGTTCCGGCGCCTGCCTCGCAAGCGCAAGGTCCTGAGTTCGATCCCTGGTAACCACATACAATGCTGGGCGTGGAGACTCACGCCCACCAGCAATCAATACCACATCCCACAGAGCCGGGCTTGGTGGCTCATGCCTGTCATTCCAGCACTCAAGAGGCAGAGGCAGGAGGATTGCTGAGTTCCAGGTTTGCCTGGGCTACATAGTGAGCTCAGGGCCAGCCTGAACAACAAAGCAAGACCCTGTCTCAAAAAAAAAAAAAAAAAAGTACAAGCACCAAAGACCAAACCCAACAGCCTTCGCATTACAGACTCGTGAAGGGACTTTTACTCATTGATAAACAGCAGTAGCCCTCACCCCAAAACAAGCATCGTTGTTCAAAAAGACCAGACTGGTTAGCCCGAACCATAGCTTCTTCTCTGCCATTTGCTCCACGACCCACCTTGGATACCATGCGGGACCCCAGGCCTCACCCTCACCCCAGCTCTCAGGCCCACACCATGCCCATCTGAGGACACCATGTTCCAGAGAACCACAGATTCAGCAACCACAGCTTCCCAGGTCTTTTGGGGTCAGACAATTCCGGGGCAGAACTACTGAAGACTCACTGTTCTCTTCATTGTCCTACAAAAGTTATCTGAAAAAGCCATCCTCTAAAATCAGTCCAAACTGTTCAAGAACCTGTGGACACTGGGACACACTTCACTTTGCTCCAGTGGAAGAGACCACGGTGCACCTCGGGAGGGGGCTGGCAGCTGCCTGTGCAGGCCCAGGGTAGGAGGGAGCCCAAGAAACTCTTTCAGTGTGGCTTGTCATCTAGCGGCTGCTCAGACATCCTAGCCTTTGAAATTTCTAGTGTGAAAAGAAAGGCAAATGCAATTATTCATTCTGGAATCGTAACAAATGCTCCTGCTTCGAGTTTTGGCTTGGGCCCCATGGCAGGAACCACCACCTCAGAATGCCTTGGAAAATATTTTGTTAAGCTAATCTGATAGCCCGGCCTACTGACAAACTCCGAAATCAGACAACCTCTTCTTTCTTCACCCATGAATTTAAAAAAAAGGAGAAAATGAACTATGGGAGATAAATACCACTTTGATAGTGTGAGGAAAAAACACTTTGGAGGATTTTCTCAGTGGTTCTGACGCCTGCCTTGCAAGCGCAAGGTCCTGAGTTCAATCCCCGGTAACCACATACAATGCTGGGCGTGGAGACTCACGCCCACCAGCCATCAGTACCACATACCACACATCACAGTGCCGGGCGTGGTGGCTCAGGCCTGTCATCCCAGCACTCGGGAGGCAGAGACAGGAGGATTGCTGAGTTCGAGACTTGCCTGGACTACATAGTGAGCTCAGAGCCAGCCTGAACTACAAAGCGAGACCCTGTCTCAAAACAAAACAAAAACAACAACAACAACAAAAGCACTTTGTGATGCTGAAAGAGACAAAAATCAAGAGTTTTTTTGTTTGGGTTTTTTTTTTTTTTTTGGAAATCCATCAGAATGAAAATAAGCTATCCAATGAGAAAAGTAGCATAAGGTAGATTAGACAAATTGCTACGGAGATTCAAACACTGTTTTTGAAAGTTGAAAGAGTCAGATGTCATTGGCAGTCACAGGAGGCAGCACACAGGCAGCAAGATTTTGTTTGCTCGTCACCTGCTCAGTTTTCCTCCTTCTACGCTTTCTGCTCATGTAGCGGTAGATGTGGCTCACGCAGATGGACGGCTTCCACTCTGCTGGATGTGTCCATGCGCATCCCACATTTTAAACTCTTCCCCCCTCGCTCCCTCATCTTCTCTCAGGTGACCCACCTTATTTTTTTGAGGGGTGAATGTATATAACATCCATTCCTCGTTTTCTGTGGCCTTGGCTGACCGCCCTTCATCTTCTCTCAAGGGATCGATTTATTTTGTGGGAGAAAATACATCGTTTGCAATAATCCACATGACAGATATTTCAGTAGTTGATATTAAAAATTGGAAAAAAAAAGTCCTAGTGAAATTATACCTCCTGTACAAAGAGGCTTCTCCATCATTGTAGCTTTGGTGAATAATATTAATGATGAACCAAGATAACAGTCAGAGGTATGTACAAATATTATTACTGAATTGGAAATAATATTAAATTTCAAGTATATAAAAATGGAATTTAGATTTGAGCACATTCACATCATAAAATATTATGTTCTTTGAGTGATATCTTTTAAATGATATTTTATGAACTAGTATACATAATAAAACTCATTCAGAAAAATTAGAGTGAAACACTTTGGTATAATCGTACTTCCAAACAAATTAATATGTGAAGACATTTATGCACAATGGTAATTACAGTGCTGTTTGTAATGATAACTTATGAAAAAGAAAAGAGCTCAATTTTCTTGAGAGGACTGTGTTATACCAAAGCCACTGAATTGAACATCATGTATCAACTTAAAATCATGTTAAAAGAACATTTAATGAATTGCAAACCGTTTACATTATAGTATTAAGTGACAAAAGAAAGAGTAACTATATGTAGATAATGGATATTATAATACAAAATACACATGCAAATACATGTATATCCTTGTATTTACTACAGAAACAAATGTATTGAGTAAATACTGCAGAAATACAAAACACAAACAACAATCTGTTTTGTCCACTGGATAAATTTCACCCACCATTCTTATATTGTATTTTTTATTGTACTCTGTCTTTTAACAGTTTGACAATGAGCATGAGTTATGTTATTGTATGTTATTATATGCTTGTGAGATGTTTTTGTATATGTTCATGCCTATTTATTAATATGTACAAAGATAAATTTAACATGTGTGTCTTCTGCTGTTGTCCTACCCTTTATCTCTCAAGCTGACTTCACATTTAGCTAGAGAAGATGAAAACACACAGAAACACATGAACACACATGGCTATTTTTCTTCTAGGTTCCAAAATTGGTAGATACTGCTTTATGCCTAAAAATAAAATCTTAAACTTTGGGGTTTGTTTTTTCCTTTTGCATGTTCTTTGAAAGGAGATATCTTTGTGTTCCAAGAAGCCTTTAAAATTCAATTATTTCTAAAGCACAAACAGTTTGGGGAGTACTACTGGGTAATTAATAACAACATGTACACAGGCAAGCACTGGACTCTAATTAATTTCTTCTCTAACGTGACTTGAAATGGGTAGCTAATTTTAACAACATTAGATGCACTTTGGGTTGAGTTTTTTCTGTATTCATAGTTTTAACAAGAACACTTGCTGAGTGGCACAAAGTATTCTTTAATTCAAAAATATAAGTTTTGTGTTTGCATTTCTATGAGCTAAGAAAATTACTAAGAATGAAAAAATACCAATTAACGAGAGGCACGCATTAAAGCCCAAAGAAAACAGATGAAGAGACTTTCTAGGCATACATGACTAATAAAGCATTTAAATGCAAAGTCAATGCGAGAATCTACTTTTCTCTGGTCAGTTAGGAATTGAGCATGTAAAAGTTGTTATCAAGTAACTCTATCCGTGCACCTATGTAAGCAAGGGACAGTGATCTCCTTGGAAAAACAGTGGTGCCTTCAAATTGAACACACTACTCACTGCTGATGAAAAGGGTTTCTGCAAACATCACCACACTATCTCCTTCATATTTCCATTTACTTGAGATTACATGAAATCTTTTATAATGTGGAAGAAATTTCCAAAATTCCTAAGTTAAAAAGAATCAGTCTCAGGTTTTTTTTTTTTTTTCCTTAAAGAAGAAATCAGAAGTTACACAAAGAAAGAAACAGAAAGGGAAAGATAAGGCCGAGAGATACACACAGAAAGAAAGGTGTTTTGGGGTTCTGAGCATTAAAGGCATGTATTATATATTAGAGTATCTTATTAAAGTAAAAACTATTCATCTATTCTGTTAGTACTTAATAACAGTTTTTACATGCTCAATTCCTAATTTATTAGAGAAAAGTAGATTCCCTCATTGGCTTTGCATTTAAATGCTTTATTAGCCATATATGACTAGAAAAATCTCCATGTTAGTAGTACTTTATTAAGGACCTAGTCTGTATAAAGAACTTCATTCACTAACTTCCCTCCCTCATTTCTGACCACTCTCTTCCAGTGACATCTTCCAGTTCAATAAGGGCAGAAACATCTTCAACTGTTGCCCTGTTTTCCCTGGGAGGAAATTCTTTCTCAGCAAGCCCTCCAGTCAGGTCCTAAGCATTCTGAAATCTTACTTTGCATCCTCGAGTCTTCCAAGTACAGAAGAGAAAAGCAAATCAAACTTAGTTTTGGCTTCGAGGAACTTGGTCAGTTAGTGGTATGAACCAACAGGGAAGAACTGAGCGTGTGTAAGTGAGTACACGTGACGTTTATGTAATCTAAAGAGCAGCCGGAGTTTCCCAAGAGAAATGAGTTTATAGAGCCCTTTTAAAGAAACAGCCACAGTCAGCTAAACTGGATGCAGCCATTTCAAGGCATGTGGAATGTCAGAGTTCAGTGAAAGAGCCAGGGCCGTTCAAAGCACTGCTTGTGAAAGTGAAACAGAATTTGGAAGTTGAGCTTGGCTGGTTCCCTGCACAACAATTACACGAAAACGTATAGCGAATTAATAATAGAATAAAGGATGCAGGGAAAGAGAGCAGGCTTCCCTTGGCAAGTAAGAATGGGTTGTTCTTGAAATGTGAATCATAATGTACTTTTTTTTGTTGTTACTCTAAGGAAATAATGTCACAGGCCAACCTCATCAAGAGAAGAGATTTATTTAGCTTCCTGTGATCCCCGCCGGCTTGGGGTCTGGTAAGGACCGGAGGGAGCGAGCGTCAAAAGGGCAGGATCGGGTGTGGGAGGCCCGGAGCGCAGCCCCGATGGCGAAGGCGCAGAGTCCTTTCCGGTTCAGCCAGCCTTCTTCACGACTTCGCGCGGCAAAAGTTCAGGGTTCCCACGAGAGCCTCCTTACCTCCTTTCTGGACAGGTTCCCTAGTGATCTGAGGGTTTCCCCTAACTCGTAAAAGTTCCAGCATTCCTGAAATGCCACATTCAAACCACTGACTATCACCTGATTTAATTCAGTTGAGAGGTTTCAGAAACCAAAGGAGGCTCCCATCTTACTTAAAAACTCCACTTTTACTAACAATAAAAGTCTATATACTTTAATGTTGACGGCAGTCTTTCATAAATAGGCAGACCATAAACAAATTAACTTTTATTTAATAGTTTAGAATGAAACAACTTTGTATTCTGCTAATCAAAGTTGTAGGGGGAAAAAAAAGGAAGAGAAAGATAAGGAGAGAAACCCTGTTTTATTGCCTGTCAGTAGTATTGATCAGTATGATGCCAACTAATCTGAAGAACTTCATTCAAATAGGTAAATATTTTGGAAGCTAGCTATGGGCCAGACGGTCTGCTCAGAAATATTTAGTTGCTGAGAACAGCAAAGGCATAAAATAATAACCAGAAAATAAATTTTAGCTCATATTGGGCACTAGACTCTAAGATCTAGAGACCACTGTAACATTTTTGCACGTTCTAAAAGTTTGGAGAAGGTAGTTAGTTTTAAAGAAATCTGTCGATATCTATCACTTTATATTCTCACTTCCTCTGTATCACATTTTTCCTAGAGGACGGTAGATTTGGAGCAGCTGTACTGCCAGGGACGTATTGAGCAAGGATGTTATGTTTATTGCTTTGGAACTGCTCTGTGTAGGGTTAGAGCAAGGCTCCGTCATGGGAGTATGCGGAAAGCCTCCCCACCATGGCACCTCCTCCGGTGGGGAGAAGGGAGCGGTGTCTCCTGATCGCTTCACATTCCACCCACCTGGTTTTCATTCACATCCTCCTTTGCTGTGTAAACGTAGGAATTCAGCCAATTTTTAACTACTCAAGCGGTTAGAAACACAGCTCCCTCCAACCTGGGAAACTCTGTGACCAGCCAGCCACCCTCAGGGCTCTTGACTAGGTATCGCAAGCATCTTCGGCTTTATTTCCCTCTCTGGAAGGATTTTCTCATTCACATTACATAAGAAAAATATGTCCTTGTAGTTGGTTTCAGAGGGAACTGGTTTAATGCAAGCTGGAAGTTCCATGAAACGTTGATAGTATTCACTAACTTTTAAAATGATACTTTAGTATGACTTCTTTTATTACAATAGCAAATATCTACACATGTGTTTAAATTTATTGCTGTGTGCTCTTTATCTTAAAATAGAGATAATAAAATTGTGTAAGAATCAGTCGCCAAAAGTTTTAGACATGCCAGCCCTGGAGTGGATGGAACTAGAGATTAACTTGTCCATGGACGTTGCTATTGGTGTATCTAGATGTCTCCCTGAAGCTCCGTGCAGTTAGAGGAGGAGCTTTTCAGAGGTGGCTGGATCTAGGGTGTGTGACTATGGAATCAAGGATGTGGTGCTGGGATTGATTTGATTCATGGTGTGTTCCTAGGATTATGGCTGCCCACCCTGGTGTGAGTGCTAGGACAGGGTGTACAGCCTAGACAGGATAAAAAGGACAGAAAGAGGGTTGTTGCTTGTTGCCGGTCACTTGTCACTTGTTGCCTGGTCCCTTGCTTGCTTTGCTGCCTTCTGCCCACCATGAACTGTTTCTCCTCTGCAATGCTTGTCTGCTGTGCTGCCCTGGACCCAGCCATAGGATGGGAACCTCAGCAGACTCCAAGCCAGATACGCCTTTTCTACCTTAACTTTGAGTGTTGTATGTTTTGTCTCTGCAGTGAGGAAAGTAACTAAGAGAGAAAGTGAGTACGAACCTACAGGGAGAGTCAAGAAAAGTCAAGAATACCTGGAACCTGAGTCCCTGAGGTGCGCATGCGGCATCCTTTCCCAGGTAGCACAGCAAGAGCCACTGTCTTTCCAAGTGCTACTCTTGTCAATGTTATCGATGTCTCTTAATTTACTAAGTGGAACTACATGACATATTTTTTAAGGCACTAAGTTGCCCGAAAGATTATTTGGTCAATGATATAAATAACCATAATCAGGAAAAAATACGGGAACACTTAAATTACAGAAAGAATGATACAGAAGTGGGCAGTAATAATAACAGTGTGATATCAGAGAAATAAAAGTAATTGGGTATCTTTTAAATTAAGTGGTTCACACAGTCTATGAAGCTAGTTTTGCTAAAGTCCACAAGTTCTGTCAATAGTTCAACATACAATTCTACAGCATCAAAATTAGATCATGACATCCTCACATTGAATATTTTACTCCATACTTTCCTTTGTAAGAAGAAAGAGGAAAAGGGAAATTTTTAATTTTTTTCTATAACCTTTTATTTGAAATATTACCGTATACTGTTTTAGTTAGTGACTCAGTCATTTCACTACAAATATTTTCTCTTTTATCTATGATCAAGAGATTTCAAATCAACAAAACAGGAAAGAAAAACATTGTATGACACTGAAGATTCTAACACCCACACCTAAAAAGGAAAAAACAAAAATAAACAATGCCCAGCTTCTCATTAATTTAATATAAAACCTCAAACTGAAACCCATTTATTTCTCACTACTTGATGCATTGCTTCACTGTCACTAAAAGAAAAAAGTAGAAGGCATTAAAGATAAAAATAAACCAAAAAATATAAGAAAAAAGAAAATCTGAACAGAAAATATAACCATCAAAACCATGTCAGCTATGGCAAAAATTTTGTAACATAGGAACTTTTTAAGACACCTGTGATAAAAAAAACTGCTAAGAGGCTAATGGAAAAAGTAGGTAACATATAAGAACAGATAGTAATGTAGGGAGATAAAAATCGTAAAAACTCAACAGGAAATGGTACAAACCGAGAGAACCCTGACTTTTGGTATGGAGAGGATTAGCACCACATTTCATTTGTTAAAATCAGAGAAGATGAACTTTGCAAATATATCAGTAAAAAGTTTTTAAAATGAAAGTCAAGAGTGACACAAAATAGAAATAAAGACCAAAAATGGAATTTCCTGGCTAATATTTTGGACTAATTATAAAGAAAGTAACAACTATAATAAATGCTGGCAAGAGAAGAAGACACAGAGTAACTATGGAAAGTAATAATGGTGAGGGATTCTCTAACCTTAAACCTAAACCTAACCCTGACTCTAGCCCTAAACCGAAACCTAACTCTATTCCTAACCCTAACTCCAACAATAACCCTAATACTAACTCTAACCCGACCCCTACCTCTAACCCTAACGCTACACCTAACCCTAACTCTAAACCTAACCCTGACCCTAAATCTACCCCTGACCCTGAAAAAATGTTAGTTACATTTCTTCAGATCTAGCCACCTCCTATATGGAAGCCCACTTTCCCTATGGAATAGATGTCTCACATTCTCCTGTGTGAGTCAGCATAACTAGACAGAAAAGAATTAGCACGTTTTTTTCTCATCAAAAGCAAGGAAGGTAGTAGAAAGGTTAATGTGCTCAGTAGGATATGCAAACAGATCACCATTCGATGGCAATGGACCAAAAGAAAAGGTGTATTAGTGCCAGGCGTGGTGGCTCACGCCTATAATCCCAGCACTCGGGAGGCAGAGGCAGGAGGATTGCTGAGTTCAAGGCTTGCCTGGGCTACATAGTGAGCTCAGGGCCAGCCTGAACTACAAACCAAGACTCTGTCTCAAAAAAAAAAAAAAAAAAAGGTGTATTTTCAAAAACAGATTCACTTATTATCTCTTAGTCTCATGAATTCCATTTCCTCCTGTAATTGTAGCTAGGTACCACCAAAAAAAATGTGTTTAACTTTTGTTTCTGTAACGTATGTATTTTATACATGCACACACTGTGGATATATATACATATGTGTTGCGTACAATGTGTGGATACATAAACAGCTGAATATATGTGCAAATTATATGAGTAAATTCAGGACATACACAAGAAAATGACTAGTGTTCAATGAAAATTAATAAGAGATCTGAAATCCCAGGACCATATTGAGTTTAAATTTGCAGAACCCTCACCTGACTTATTAATTACACTTGACTTATGAATCTATTTACAATCTATTAGTACTTTAAGCAAAATAGAGGGCTCTTTAAAAACACCCATTAAAAAAACCTCTGCTATTAGCAGGTTATTTCTGAAACTAGCTCCTTAAAACACTAATCCCTGCTCCTTTGCACAGCTATTTCTGGTTGTGTTATCACTGTTTCTGAGTCTACTGATACCTTGGCACCCGAAATAGCCCCAAGAGGTAGCACTTGCCAAAATGTCTTTCTTTTCCAGGCTAGTCCTGCTTTCTCTGAAGTTTCTTCCTGAGATCCACCTGCCACTTTCTCCCAAGCCCTGGGCTTAAAATATCAGTAGTGACATGATGTAGTAGATTCTTAAACCCAGTAAGAAAGAAATGATAATGTAAGTGACATTTGAGAGGGGTTAATGATCACCTAAAATCAGTCAAAATTTTCATTCCAGAAGGTCGACAAGCTACAGCAGATAAGGATACAGCCAGGGGACTCAGACTGTCTAAACAGTCCTAAGACAACTTGCTTAATTTCCCCAAGCCTCAGTTTCCCCATTAGAAGTATGGAGCCAGCAACAGAATCCACCTCTGAAATTTGTTGTGAGCGGTGAAGTTTCCACGACTATGCTCCATCACAGTGCCTGGCATAAATAAATAAAATTAATTATTTTATATTACCATCAGCATCACTCTTATTTTCCATACATGCCTCTCATGCTAGATTTCTCGATTGAAAACATATGCCTGGTGCTTCTTCTTTTCAATAAACTATTGCATTTTTTTCCTACTAATCAAGTTTACTGGTACATTTTAAGGATACAGATTGAACACATTCATCATAAAGAATTCGTTCCTGGACATGATATATCTTCGTTCTTATGCAGTTTTACATATGTAGGCTGAATAGCTTCCTTCCTGGCAAGACACTTGGTTTAAAAAGAAAAAAAGAGACATGGGTACGGCGTCTGCTCTATTCAGGGCTTTGTGTCCTTGTTAACACATGTACAAGGAGGCAGTTCATAACGTGAAGTGCTCCGTTTTCTGTTTCACAGAGAGACCAAAAGAGTATTGAGGACATGCGAGACACCAGCGAGGAGCCCTGCACCCCGCGCTCACGGCGCTTCCGGGGCGTTGTTGAGAAAGACGCCTCGGACGCGAGAGGCTGCGTGTGTCCAGTGCAAGTTCACGGAGAGAAAGCCGACATATTTTTGATGCACAGTTGCTACTTTTTTTCTAACCGACCACGTCATGCAAAAAGAAGAAAGAAAGAAAGAAAGAAAGAAAGTGCTAATTGTATAATTCTGGATTGGCTCTTGGTAGGATTTGTCATTCCGTGAAGTTTAAAGCAAACAAAATTAGTAGCATGAACCCCAGCTGTTGACATTTTCCCCGGCTTCTCGGCGCCCTATTATCTCAGCTGGTCTAGGCAGAGCTCAGCAATTACCATAGTGGTGCAGGCGGCTCTCGGGCTACTTAAGCTGACACTTTGAAATATTAGTGGGGAAATGTTGCAGGTGCGGTGGGCTGGCAGCGACCCAGCAGCAAGTTTGCATCAGCCCAGAATTTTAAAAAGTTTCTGCATTCTCCCTTATTGCAATTAGAGGGAAAAATTCCTTTTTTTTTTTTTTTCCTGGCAGGCAACTTGTTTCATCTATAAAGCATTATCGCTCTCGCAGAAAAAAGAAACAAAGCATCACTGGCAGGGAGCAGTGGTGGATGCTAAGATCTCTCTACACCCTACCCGGGAGCAGGCCCAGCAGGTGCTGTCTGGGGCCCGTTGACCGAACGCGGAACCACACCCACCAAGAGAGGCCTGCTCGCGTTCTCATATCTGCGCATGCGTCTCTCAACCCATGTAGCCCTGCATGGGCACCGGATTCTCCCCCGTGATTTCATCTGCACTGGGCTTAGGTTCGTTCAACTCTTTGACAACTGGGCATTGGGAACGGTGATTAAAAAAAGGTGAGATGAAAACTGTCTATATCACAACCACTTTTTAAACCCTTTTAATGTTAGAAGTAAAGATTCATCATGAAATTTGTTACAGGGGGCCGGGAATGGTGGCTCTGCAGGGACATATTGTCCTTTATCAGTGAGAAAGGCGTGTGTTGGAAGCATTAAACATGCCCTAAGTATTGGCTGAAGTCAGCATGGTATGAACCATGCTGGAGTACACGGCACCCTTGTACACACACACACACAGATTATTATATTGAGCACTCTCATCCTGACTGCCCTCTGAAGGGACCCAGAACAAGAACAATACTTTATACAGGCCAAGTGTCCCAGAGTCCACGACGGTGAATCTGAACTAGTGATTGCTCTCTGTGGATTCCTCTCTTGGCAATACATTTCACTCTACTTTGGTTTTGCCATTCAGTCTCTGCCATGTCAATTCATGTTGTGAAATGTGCTCGCTGTTGTGAGAATTGCCTTTAGGTGAAAGGCCAGAGCCTGCTGCACAGCACCCGTTCAGCCTGGGTTCACTGACCTCGGATCTGTGTCTTGTTTTGACAGGAGTTTGCGTCCTTGCAATGTGCATGCCCTTTGACTGCCGTGTCTTTGCAAGGACACAACCACGTCGGTCCTGCCTTTCCAAGGGCAACACTTCAATCGTCCTCAAGATCGACTATCAGCCTTGTACTTTTCAACAGTGGACTGACTGACCATCATTATAATTTAATTTTCAGCGTCAGAGTGACCAGAGGGCAAGAAGGTAAGGTTGAGCTAACTCTGATGTGGACCATATCTGGTTTAGCATACAGCTTTGCAAATGACATTTGAGTGAGATTTAGAGTCTGGTTCTTCTTACTGAGCCACTGAAATCGAATAAGATAGCCAAAGTTTATATAAAACCCAACAGAGTCTGAAACAGAAGTAAACGACCACTACCACTATTTAAGGAGATATTTAAAATTCAGGAGTTAAATAAAAGTGAAATGCTAAAACATATTCAAGTAACATATAAGATGGCAAGAAAATAATATCTTTCTTCTAGAAAGAACAACCTGAAAACAAATAACATGGTAGACTTAAGTCTTAGAACATGAATTATTATTTTAAATATAAATGGCTAAATATACCAGTTAATCTACAGAGGTTGTCAGAATGAACTAAAAACTCAGAATGAACCAAGGGTCTGTTGACATAGACCTATAATCCCAGCGGAAGCTCAGACAGAAGGATCACAGGTTCAAGCCAAGTTCAAGCAAGTTATAGCTGCATAAAACTGACTCAAAATATGAAACGAAAATTAGTCTAGGCACATAGTTCAGTGTAAAAACTCTAGGTCAAAACCCAGCACTCAGGAGGCTGAAGCAAGAGGATTGCTGTGAGTTCAAGGTCAGCCTGGGCTACATAGTTAGTTTAAGGCCAGTATGAACTACATAGCAATAGCCAGTTCTAAAAAAAAAAAAAAAAAATTAAAAAGCCCTCGTTCAAGCCCCAGTCTCTGCCCCACCAAAAAAAGAAAAACAACCAAAATAGAGAAAAATAGGACCCAAATATCTGCTATCTAAAAGAAGGTTACCTCAAACATAATGATAGAAACAGACAGCAGATACATTCCTATAACAGTGTGAAACCAGCAATCAAAAGTAATGAGCAAACTTGAATCTCAGTGCTATGACTGTATTGAAAGACGTCAATCCAGAGTTTGCACACTCTGAGATATAAAACATATAATTTTGTCCAAATCATAAAAGTATGGAGGTGGGACCAAGGTGAATGACTCTTAGGAGACAGAGATACAGACAGTAAGATGAAGGGGGCTGGACCCTGCCTTGCAAGCGTAAGGTTC
>PVIC010030009.1:0-22146 GCA_004025085.1 Thryonomys swinderianus
CCTATCTGTATCTACTCTAGATTTCTTAACTATCTTCTTCATCTCTTTTGCTATCTCTGTAATTATTTGTTTTGTTGTTTCCTGGAGACTCATTCATCTTTGTTCCATCTACTGCTACCTTTTCAAAAAGTTGAGCTGGGTGGCTTTTGGTTTCTTCTACCTCAGTGTTTTCTGGATTTGTGTGATGTGGAAGTCTAAGGTTCCATCTTGCTTCCATGTTTTCCGATTTCTATTTTTTAAGAAATTTGTTTTCTGCATTGATGTTTGTAAATTACTTATGCTACATAGCTTTATTAGTGGTATTGAAATCTGGTGTAGGAAATTCCTACTTTCCAGAGGTGTCTTCACGGTTTAACTGACTTTTGGCTTTTGAGCCTGTCCCAATATCCAGCCTCTTCAATTTATTAGGGAAGAGAGTTGTTACCTGTTTTGCCCACCACCCTGTTGTTTGGTGCTGTTGGATGGTATTGTTATGAACCCCAAACAGTTTTGGTGTTAGAATTCAAAGAACAGCTGATCACAGTGTCACCTTGGCTGAAGTAGCACAGTCAGCAGTAACAGCACTCTCGGGCTCAGTCTGGAAAACCACAGGTACCTTTAACCATGGGTACAAGATTCATAATTATGGCCGGAGATTTAGCACAGTGGTTCCGGCGCCTACCTCACAAATGCAAGGTCCTGAGTTCGATCCCTATTAACCACATACAGTGCCTGGCGCGGTGGCTCACACCTGTAATCCCAACGCTCGAGAGGCAGAGACAGGAGGATTGCTGAGTTCGAGGCGGCTTGCCTGGGCTACATAGTGAGCTGAGGGCCAGCCTGAATTACAAAGTGAGACCCTGTCTCAAAAAAAAAAAAGTTTCATAATTATATTAAAAAATGTAAAACAAGTCAGAAAATTATACACATTTAATGTCCAGTCCATAGAGAGATTGTACCCTCCACGGAGAGAATTTAAAAGTGATGAGAGCTGGGAGTGGTGGTGCTTGGGAGGCAAGGCAGGAGTATGCTACTTGAGTCGAGGCCAGCCTGGGCCACATAGTGAGTTCAGGGCCAGCAGGAACTACATTGACTGTCTTCAGTAGCAAAAACTAAAAACAAATAAGTAAAAGAAATAAGAGGAAAGGGCCAGGAATTTATCTCAGTGGCACTACGCTTGTCTCACAAGCACACACAGTCCTGAATTCTATCCCTACTTCCAAAGCAAGGAAAGATTAAAAAAGAAAAAAGAGGGAAAAGTAGAAAAATAAATGAAAAAGCAGAGATTAGAAGCAACCCTGAAGGACAGATTAGCCAAACTTTGGTAAGCTTGTGAGGAAGATGAGAGTGAAAGAAGGAAGGAAAACAGAAAAAGAAGAACAAAACTAAACTAAAAATGTTCACTGTCACTAACACAATAGAGAATAAAAAAGCCAAAAAAGAGAGAGACTTTGCTGTGCCTTCAAGCCTGTGGCTATCCTCCAGGGTGTACAGTGTTGTGGTCGTGTCCAATCAGCGCATGCCTCTGCTGTCCTGGGAAACAGGAAGAAGTCAGCCCTGATCTCTTCTAGATGATCTGAGCAGGCCTGCAGCAGGGTTAGAGGAGAGTCCTCATTGTAGTATTTCCAGTTCCTCAAAAGTTCAGGCTGATCATGGCCTCTTACTTTGGGGTCTGGGGCCTGAGTTCTTCAGTCTATAATATTGTGCGTATCTCTTGGCTGCTTGACCTCGGTTCCCTGACCTTAGACACTTCCTGTGCTTGGTTGTTCCTCACTCAGCCACTGTGGGATTTGAACACTGGGAGCCCTGAGATGAAGGGAACCCAAGGTCATTCTGAGTTCCAGGTTCAGCTGGTTCCTCCCTAAAATGACATCTGACCAAATACCCTCCCCTAGGGACATGGCAGTGGCTTGGATCTGAGTCGTTCACCAGCTGTCGTAGCACACAGCATCCACTGCCGTGTGTTCTGCTCCTGGAGACCTATGAAGTCCCCCACCAGAACTGTGTCTTTCGAGATTCAATCTCCTCATACTGTGAGCTCGGAGCCATGGAAAAAGTAGTTTCCCTCCTCCTTTTTCTGTGTGAGGCCTGTCTTTACACTTTCTTTGTAGGCTCCAATTTTCCCTTTTGATTCTTCCTGGGTTCCAGGAATCCACTTTTTTTCTGGATAGTTTTATGTCACTGTAAATGCCTTGAACACTGATATTTTGAGGAAGGACTTACGTTGCTGTTTTCTTGGGGAGGATTTTATGAAGGTCAAAGTACTATATCTTTTTTTTTTTTCCCTATTTCATAAAGATTGCTGTTGAAGAAATCTGGTTGTAGAACACCGAGGATTGAGTTGGAAGAGATGGGACCCGCACTGGATCTGGTTCTGAGGAGGACACACCTGGCCTCAGATGACCTTTATAAGTTATCTATGAAAATACCAAAAGCTCTCAAGGTAATGACCTGTGGCTTGGTGCCATATCTAAAGGACATACATAGAGATTAATAAAACAGATGAAACTAGACTTTCATAATCAAAAAAGGAAAAAGAACCAAATAAAAAAACCATAAGGGATGAAAAATAGGTATCAAGTTTGCTGAGAGCTTTCTAGTATCCAAGGTTGCTATTTTCAGCAAAAACAATTGTTTTAAGTATTGTGGAGACTAGAGATTTAGAGCACAGGGTACATAAATCATGTGTGCATATATCACATTTGATTTTTTTGTTTGGTTTTTGAGATACTGCACTATGTAACTAACCGAAGTCAGCCTTGAACTCTGCCTTCCTGCCTCAGCCTCCTAAGTGTTGGGAATGATACAGGGGAAAAGTGTTAATCCAGTTTGCTAGATGTCAGGAATAGCAAGTTCATGTTCACTGAATGAATTCTTAGAACCGACAGAGGTTAAGAGCAGGGAAATTTATTGGGGAGTAAGAATAGATCCTGAGAGACAAAGAGGGGTCCCAGTGAGCCCAATTCTCTTAGAAATTTAGTAAAATCACAAGGTGGGTACAACATGGGTCAAACCTACAATAAACCAGAGGTTGGGGATTTAGCTCATTGGTTCCTGTGTCTGCCTTGAAAGTGCAAGGTTTTGAGTTCAATCCCTGGTATCATGTACCACAATGCTGGGTATGGTGGCTTACACCTGTAATCCCAGCACTCAGGTGGCAGAGGCAGGAGGATTGCTGAGTTTGTGGCTTTCCTGGGCTACATAGGAGCTCTGGGCCAGCCTGAACTACAAAGTGAGACCCTGTCAAAAAAAAAAGATAACAATTTTTCAGTTTAATGAAGAAGAAATTTCTTTTGATGATGACATTGGTTCATGTAGTCTATATTCTTGCCTGTCATCAATCTGAGAATTGTTAGAAACAGAGACCATGAGGCCTACACTGAGTTGGAATCCCACTTAGCCAGATACCCAGGAGATTTGTGTGTTAGCTTTGAGGAGGTAGATGTGGGGTGCATACTTTGTCATTGGGCAGGGCCCTCACTCGTGGTGGGAGTTGTACATTAGGCTTTTTTTACTAGTTCACAAAACTAGACACACTTATAAATGTGTGTATAGTGCCAGGCGTGGTGGCTCACGCCTGTCATCCCAGCACTCGGGAGGCAGAGGCAGGAGGATCGCTGAGTTCGAGGCTTGCCTGGGCTACATAGTGAGCTCAGGGCCAGCCTGGACTACAAAGTGAGACCCTGTCTCAAGAAAAAAAAAAAAAAGTGTGCATGGAAACATAAACACTCCATTCTTGTTTTATAGCCAAAGAAGAAGAAAAATATGTCCCATGATACTTTTGGTACAACTTATGGAAGGATTCATATGCAGAAACAAGATCTAAGCAAACTGCAAACCAGGAAAATGAAGGGATTGAAGAAGCGGCCTGCAGAAAGAATAACAGAAGAGCCGCAGAAAAAGTCAAAGAGAATTAAAAACAGTTAATGGAACTTAGGCAACAACTAGAGTTTTACTGTCATCTATTTACTAAGGGACTCGTTGGGCTTCAGTACAATTCAATATCTTAAAAGACTATTATATTTTTATAGCACAATAATTGACAATCTGTTATGAGCAGTAAAGTACCAGTGCTTAGAGGAAGCTTGTCACTTGCTCAGTCAGACCCTGGTGTGCCATTTTCTCCTGGCCCCGCCCCTGCCGAGTCGGAGATGGTGGCTTTGCTGGGTGGGGGAAGGAGGAGAACCCCCACAGCCGCTGGGTTTTCAGAAAGTTCCCGGGCAGCTGGTGACTAGCTAAAGGGAGAGTGCCGTGCGGAGCTCAAGTGACCCAGTCATGTTCATGCCCTGTGAGCCGCCGGGAAAGTTACCCCTCACCCGCCTCCCCGTGGTGTTCTATATCCAGCTCTTATTATTTATTTCCTGCTGATGTTGCTTGAAGTCCTACTACCACATAAGAGAAGTGAAATTTTAAGCTTTGTGTTTTAAAATATAGATCTCCGAGAGGAATGTTCAGTTCGTGATCATTGACACACTGCCTTATTATTAATTTGACTTTTTTTTTTTGCTTTTTGAGACAGGGTCTCGCATTGTAGTTCAGGCTGGCCCTGAGCTCACTATGGTGCCCAGGCAAGCCGCCGAGAACTCAGCAATCCTCATGTCTCTGCCTCCCGAGTGCTGGGATTACAGTAACTTTTTTTTTTTGAGACAGGGTCTCGTTTTGTAGTTCAGGCTGGCTCTGAGCTCACTATGTAGCCCAGGTAACCCTCAAACTCACAACAATCTTCCTGCCTCTGCCTCCTGAGTGCTGAGATTACAGGCGTGAGCCACCATGTCTGGCATTGTGGTATGTGGTACTGATTGCTGGTGGGCGTGAGTCACCATGCCCAGTATTGTATGTGGTTATTGGGGATCTTGCATTTAGTAGGCAGGCACTGGAACCACTGAACTGAGTCTCCGGCCCTAATGTGACAGTTTAAAGGGCTTCTGGCTTGGGGATAAGCTCAGTGTGGTACACTTGCTAGTATGTGCAAGGCCTGAGGTTCCTTCCTTGCTGTACCACAAAGATGGAGAGATTCTGCTGTGAGTGCAGCCTCACCGGCTCCTCTGAGAGAAAGGAATCCTGATGCAGAAGAAATGAAAAAGGACAGGTAAGTTTAAGGCACGGGGTACTTTAAGGAGCTAGCTGGCCCCCAACACCCGAGGATGGCATGAAGGGCCTTCTTGCAGAAGGGAGCCAGGGCCCCGCCCTGCTTTGTCTCCGAGGCCATTCCTCTTCCTGGGGAAATGGGAGGACACATTCTCCTGTCTTGCTGAAGTCACACACTTGTTTTTCCAGGTGGGAAGTTTACATTCCTTGATGAGTTGTGGGAAATGAAGCTCCTCTGTTCTATGCAAGTCATTTGTGTTGTATGTAAACTGCGCTTTTACATGCTGTGGGAGACGCTCTTCGCTGCCCTGCGTTCAGACACCGACCGTGTGAGCAGGCAGCTGCTAGTCGCCAGACAATGGATGTCTTATCTCCCATGGTGGTCTTTTCTTTTAATTTTTTTTTATGGTACCAGGGGTCAAACTCAGGCCCTTGTGCCACTTGAGCTAAATCCCTGGCCCTGCGGTGATGGTCTGTTGAGGTGTGGAGCCTCAGTTGACCCGTGCTCTTCCTTCTCTTGTGAACACATTCTCTTGCCCTGTTCCTTTCCAAGTGGGCACTGATAGCCCTCATACATACTGCTATAAATGATGTATTTTGTCAAAGAACTAAACAGCCTTCTCATGTCTGTGAGGGAAAAGAGCTAAAATATTCAATTTTTTTGCTATTTGCGAGTAAAGGGATAATAGCTGGGGAGAAGGGAAGCTGCGGAAACGGCGTCAGGACCTACACGTGCCTAGTCCTGTGGTGCTTCCTGACTGACCCAGCTGTTGCCAGCACAGGTCACGGTGAAGTGACAGAGCAGGGTCCTTCCCAGACAGCCCTGTGCTGCCTTGACACCTCTGTTGGGAAGACCTGCTCTAGCACTTCAGCCAGGCTAAACTCAGTACAGCTGGATGTTCTGTAGGTGGACTATTGTCTCAAAGGTGTTTTAGACAGTAATCTTGTTTGTCGTATATTTGTTTTGAGACAGGGTCTCACTTTGTAGTTCAGGCTGGCCATGAGCTCACTATGTAGCCCAGGCAAGCCTGGAACTCAGCCATCCTCCTGTCTCTGCCTCCCGAGTGCTGGGATGACAGGCGTGAGCCACCACACTCGGCACTGTGGTGTGTGGTACTGATTGCTGGTGGTCGTGTGTCACCACACCTGGTATTGTATGTGGTTACCCGGATTGAACTCAGGACCTTGCACTTGCTAGGCAGGCGCCAGCACTACTGAGCCAAATCTCTTATATTGTTTCTTGTGACCTTCACTGTGTAATTCACACTGGCCTGGAGTTGATATGTAGTGCACACTGGCCTTGAACTCAGCCCTTCAAGTACTGGCTCTGCAGATGAGTGTTGCCATGTCTGGCTTCACATGTCTTTTTTTTTCTCCCCCATTCTGGGGATGGAACCCAGAGCCTTTGCAATAGAGGTATTTTCTTACTTTCTGAAATAGGGTCTTAGTCACTAAATTTCCCAGGCTAGAGTTAAATTTGATCTTCCCACCTCAGCCTCCTGGAGTGCTGGGATTACATGCCTATGCCATCAAGCCTGGCTGCTATGTAGCTTTAAAATTAGATGATAATGATAAAGATGACAGAAAAGATGAAATAGACCTCCAAATGATATAAGGAAAATATAATTCCCATCCTATTAGATATCTGATATGCTGAGTTTGTGTTCTGCCAGGTGGATACAACGTGGGTTAAAGCTATAAACAACCAATAAGATTATAGGATAGTCACTTGGTTAATAGTCAAATGGGAACAAGTCACATAGCAAGTGTGGATGGAAGGACTTTTTCTAGGAAATTATGGGTCTAGAGGTCTTAGTCACTTACAGGGATAACTGATATTACCTAGATGCCATTAGTCCAGGTGTTCCTGCATATCTTGTCCTTTGGGGGAGTATGCAGGCCTGGTTATTTCATCCTGAGGCCTTTTTTCCAACACGTGTCTCTGGCCACAGTTGTAATGTGTTTTCATCTTTTGCCCTGACTCTGGAGGGCCCAGTCTTTTTTTTTTTTTTTTTAAAGACTAGGTCTCCCTTTGTAGTTCAGGCTGGCTTTGAGCTCTCTTTGTGGCCCAGGGAAGCCTGGAACTCTGCAGTCCTCCTGCCTCTGCCTCATGAGTGCTGGGATTATGGGCGTGAGCCACCACACCTGGTGGGTGTGAGTCACCATGGCTGGTATTGTTGTATGTGGTCATCTGGGATGGAACCAGAGACCTTGTGCTTTTTAGGCAGGCACCAGAACCACTGAGCTAAATCTCCAGCCTTGGAGGGCCCAGTCTTAATCAGACTGCTTATAATATTTCTAATTAATTAAGTTGTTTTATAACAGGAGAAATGTCCAGGGCAACCCAGGATGTGTACCAGCCTCATTTAGTAGTCCACGCAACACACCTGGGTTAGATGGAGCTCTGAAAAAAAAAATTTTTTTTTGAAACAGGGTTTTGCTTTGTAGTTCAGCCTGGCTCTGAGCTCACTATGTAGCCCAGGCAAGCCTCGAACTCAGCAATCCTCCTGCCTCTGCCTCCCAAGTGCTGAAATTACAGGCGTGAGGCGCCATGCCTGGCATTCTAGTGTGTGGTACTGATTGCTGACAGGCCTGGGTCACCACTCCCGGTATTGTTGTATGTGGTTACCGGGGGATTGAACCAAGGACCTTGTGCTTGCTAGGCAGGTGCTGGAACTACTGAGCTAAATCTCCAGCCCCCCAAAATGGAACTTTTAACTTGCTAGGTTTTAGTTATGTCAAATTTGTTTTCCTTGAAATTGAAGAATTTTTAAGGAACAACAGAAGTTAAGAGTAGGAAATATTTATTGAGAGCTTTTGAGAGATAGGACTTTTTGAAATGGTTTGTAATCAAAGGTTTTGTTTTTGCTTTTGCTTTTTTTTTTTTTTTTTTTTTGATATAGGTCACTCCTTCCTCCCCTGGGTACCAGGGATCAAACTCAAGACTTTGCACTTTTGAGGCAGGCACAGCACCCCTGAGCTAAATCCCGGCCCTCTGAGCTCACTCTTCAAAATTCTTTTGTGGTGCAAAATCATAAGGTGGGTTAAAATTATAAGCTGGGGGGCTGGGATTTAGCTTAAGTGGTACTGCACCTACCTTGGAAGCACAAGGGCCTGAGTTCGATCTCTGGAACCACCAAAAAAAAAAATTTTCGTAGCTGAAGCCAGGTGTGGTAGCTCATGCCTATAATCCCAGCACTGGGGAGGCAGAGGCAGGAGGATTGCCACAAGTTCAAGGCTAGCCTGGGCTACATAGTGAGTCCAGGGTCAGCCTGAACTATTATTTGAGATCTTCTCTCCAAAAAAAAAACCAAAAAACAAAAAAAAGAAAAATGAAAGAGAAAATTAAAAAAAATTACAAGCTGAATACAATGTGGGTCAAATTATAATCAACCAATTAGATTAGAGTTGCAGCCACTTAGCTAATGTTGATCAAATAGAGAAATGGGACACATAGCAAGGGTGCATGGGAAGAACAAAGGCATTTTTAGAAAGGGATGGTTGTATGTAGATGATCTGGTCACCCATGAGGGTGAATGATGTTTCTTTGGACTTTACTGGACCAGACAATACCGATTATTGTATAATTTTCAGTTTTCTCTTAGGGGAGGTATGGAGGTCTGGTCATTATATTTTTGTTTTGAGGCCTGGCTTTTGACAGATGTGCCTCTAGCCACAGTTTTCATGCCTTTATTTATTTTCTTTTCTGGTACTGGGATCAAACTCAGGACCATGTCCTGGCCAGGCAGGTGCTTGCACCACTGAGCTAAATCCCTGGCCCCCAATATCTATTTTTTTTGTTGTTGTTGTCTTTTTTGAGAACCTAGTCTCTGTAGTTAGGAGAAAATGGATATAGTTTTAATTTAGCTCTTTTGAGCTGAGAAGGGTTGGTGTACAGGGCCCTCAGGTGGGGCCCTTCTCCAGAGAGCTAATCTGATGGAGCTCAGGCAGAAGTCATGTTGGGGATTAGCAGTTATGAACTACCTTTGTCATGTCAATCTAGAGGACCTGGTCAAAAGGAGTCTGGTACATTTGTAGTTGGTTTTATCTGCAAGATCACTTGGAATTTGACAGCCTTTAGAAAAGAATAAACAAAATTAGGCTGGAGATTCAGCTTAGTGGTTCCAGCATCTGCCTGGAAAGCTCAAAGTTTTGAGTTCAGTCCTGGTGCCACATACCACAATGCTGGGTGTGGTAGCTCACACCTATAATCCCAGCATTTGAGACACAGCTGCAGGCAGGAGGACTGCTGTGATTGCTGTGAGTTGAGGATTCGGTGGGCTACATAGTGAATTTGAGGTCAGCCTGAACTACAAAGCAAGACCCTGTCTCAAAAAAAAAAAGAATAAACAAGAATTTTTTCAGAATTTTGTAGTTCAGGCAGGCCCTGAGCTCACTATGTAGCCCAGGCAAGCCTGGAACTCAGCAATCCTCCTGCCTCTGCCTCCCAAGTGCTGGGATGACAGGCGTGAGCCACCATGCCCTGCACTGTGGTATGTGGTATTGATTGCTGGTAGGTGTGAGTCAGCACCCCCAGCATTGTATGTGGTTACTGGGGATCGAACTCAGGACCCTGTGCTTGCGAGGCAGGCACTGGAACCACTGAGCTAAAGCCCCGGCCCTAAACACGAATTTTTAAGAGATTAAAGCACATACAATCAAAGGATAGGCATTAGAATAGAAAACAGATTGGGGAAAATAGCAACATCCAACTTTTTAAGGGATTTGAATAACAGTTTTAGCTAGCTGGCTCCTAGACCCCTTTATTGATAGAAGTTACCTCTGCTTGGTATTTTTTGTGACAAGTCTCTGTAGTTGTAGCTATGAGAAGATGGAGAGTTTGGTGGTTTTGAAGAACAATTTTGCTGAGGAATTTAAAAATTTGTTGAGCTTTTATAGCTTCCACTGAATCCTTTTAGTATTGAACCATAACAATGGCCAGCTGCAAATGTAGCTAGAGACTGTTAGCAGAGGCCAGTGATTGGAGCCCCCTTTGTATGTCTACTGTTGATTATTATGGTGTTATTTTTATCTTTTCATGGGCTCTATTTCCTGTGCTCGATGTTCATAGCTTCCATCATTTTTTTGAGCTCTTTTTTTTTTTTTTTTTTTTAATCTGTATCTGTTTTACAGTCACTAAGCATGTCTTTCATTCTGGTCACCATCTTTGTAGTTATCTGAGAAATTATGTCTGCTTTGCATTTTTCTAGGGCCTTGATCACCTGCTTTGTTATTTCCACTGTTAGCATTTCAGAGTCCAGATGGGTGGCTTTTGGGTTATTCCACTTCATGACCCCCTCCCTGGGTTTGCCTTTGGTGAGCTGAAATTCGGGGTGGGGGGGTGTTTGTATCTTGTTTACATGTCTTCTCATTTTCTATTTTTTTCTTAGTTTAATTTCTGGGTTGATGCTTATAGATTGCTTATGATGAGCAGCTTTATTGCCAGCATTCAGAACCCTTAGGAAATGACTGTTTCTCAGAGCTGTCTTCAGGTGTAGCTGGCTTTGAGTTTTTGTGTACTGCAAGATCCTACCTCTTCAGTTTATTGGGGATGAGAAGTTCCTTGCTGCTTGCCTCAGCACCTGTTTCTTTGGGATTGGCCTGTGGTATTTTTTAAGACCCTTAGGCAATCTCAGTCTTGGCATACTAGGAAGAACAAGTGATTACCACAATTACATCATCTCGGCTAATGTAATACAATGAGCAATCAAACAGCCTGGAAAACGACAAACTGTGGTAACTTAATTTGCCATCTTTAACCATCTGAAATAGATTTTGTGGCTATATAACAAAGTCTAGAATGAACCAGAAAATTGTATGCAATATATAAGCCTCAATATGGTGATTTTTCCCTAAAGGAGGAAGATTTAGAAGGGGTTAAAGGGTAAACAGTAGAGAAACTGAGGAGTTCAGAAGCAAGGCTGAAGGGCTATGGAAGGTCATACCAGCTGGGGGACTGGTGAAGAAGACAGGAGGAAAAGAGAGAAGGAAGAAATAAGAACAACCACAGCAAAAAAACTAGAAACTGTCACATTCATCTAAAAATAAGCACAAGCAAGAAAAATATAAAACAGAACAAGAACAAAAACCAGAAGAGGAAAAGAAAAAAAGAAAAAGCCCAATTCAAGGTGTACCTCTGCTGTTAGTGGTAGACAGTCTGAGCAGTCCGGGTTGTTCAGTCCTAGCAAGTCGGCCATTGATTAGCTCCACCGCAGTTCGGCCGGTTTCTGGCTGTGAGGCTGAGACCAGTTTATTGAGTCTGCCCCAGTCCATGTGCCTCGTGCTGGCTTGAACTCCTCCCTCTGACCTCCTGCCAACTTGAACTCAGCACCCTAACTGTGATACTGGGAGTCGATAGATAGAACCAACCTATAGTTGTTCCGAGTTCTAAGCTTAGTTGGCCCCTTTCCAAGACGGATACTGGCCAATTGTTCTCTCCTAGGTGATGTCTGTGCCCAAGTAACTCACCACTGTTGCAGTCTGCTGCATCCACTGCTCATTCCACTGGTGCTTTACTCCATGGAGGCCTCTCGGGGCCGCCAGTGGTGACCACATGTCTACAGATTCCGAGTGTGGACTCTGGGAGGAAGTGCTGCTGACACTTACCTCTCTCTTTTTCGGAGACAGGGTCTTGCTTTGTAGTTCAGGCTGGCCCTGAGCTCACTATGTAGCCCAGGCAAGCCTCGAACTCAGCAATCCTGCTGTCTCTGCCTGACGAGTGCTGGAATTACAGGCGTGAGCCACCACGCCCTGCACTGTGGTATGTGGTGCTGATTGCTGGTGGGCGTGAGTCACCACACCCGGTATTGTACGTGGTTACCAGGGACAAACTCAGGACCTTGTGCTTGCTAGGCAGGTGCTGGAATCACTGAGCTAAATCTCCAGCCCCACCTCTCCCTTTTTGGTTGGAGTGTTTCTATTGGCTCACCCTGTGGACTTTCATTCTTGCTTCAGATCCTTCCTGGGTCCAAGGGACCCATTTTCCTCCTCCTCTTCATGCTGCCCATGTTCCGATATCAGGACACCAAGTCCCAGAGAAGTTCTTTCTCTTCTGCTCACCACCTGTGTTATTATTTGAATATATCTATTACACTTTTTTTTTGGTGTTCAAGAAGTTAAAGTGAGACGTGTGTTAAACAAAATTAGCTTCTGAATGTATATTAAGATTAATTCAGTCTCTCTAGCCATTACTCTGGAAACCATACATAGAGTCCCTTAGCTCTTGGTCAGTGTCAGGCACCAGGATAGAAGGTGGTCTTGTTTGGCCATATAGCTTTTTTGAGAAGACAAGGGAGATTGTGTGTATCTGAGAGAGAGAGACCCTCTTTTGGCACATTTTTTTTTTTTTTTGAGACAGGGTCTCGCTTTGTAGTTCAGGCTGGCCCTGAGCTCACTATGTAGCCCAGGCAAGCCTCGAACTCAGCAATCCTCCTGTCTCTGCCTCCCAAGTGCTGGGATTACAGGCATGAGCCACCATGCCCAGCACTGTGGTATGTGGTATTGATGGCTGGTGGGCGTGAGTCACCACGCCCAGCATTGTATGTGGTTACTGGGATCGAACTCAGGGCCTTGTGCTTGGGAGGCAGGCACCGGAACCACTGAGCTAACCCTCCGGCCCACACATTTGTTTTTTGATGACTAAAAATCTCTGTGTTGGGTGACTCAGTAAGGTTGTAGGATCTTATAGAAAAAGTTCTTTGATATCCTGGGTCCTGTTGACCATAGAGAATCAGGAACAAATATTTCCTTTTTTTTTTTTTTGTAGTTATCTTTTTAGTTTTGGTCACTAAATCACTGAGGTTTATATTTTATGATCTTCTCTAGACATTGAGCACTTTGAAATATATATGACATAAATGTATGACTGATTGCTTAGAAGTTGAATCTATAGAATGTTAGTGGACAACAGTTTTAAAGTTTTGGGCCGGAGATTTAGCTTAGCGGTTCTGGTGCCTACATAGCAAGCGCAAGGTCCTTGGTTCGATCCCTGCTAACCACATACAACAATACTGGGCATGGTGACTCAAGCCCACCAGCAATCAATACCACATATCAAAATGCCAGGTGTGGTGGCTCATGCCTATAATCCCAGCCCTCGGGAGGCAGAGGCAGGAAGATTGCTGAGTTCGAGGCTTGCCTGGGTTACGTAGTAAGCTCAGGGCCAGCCTGAACTACAAAGTGAGACCCTGTCTCAAAAAACAAAGTTTGGATGTCTTGTCCTGTGGGCATAGAGCACATGGGAGAGGAAGTTGAGACTTAGTCATGGTAAAGTTGAGCCTTAAGAGCAATAGGCAGCCTGGCTTCCATTGTAATTTAGGTTTGAGGGGCGCCAGAGGGGCAGTGCACTTCTTTTTGTACTGTCTGCCATGACCTGGTAGGAGCCTGGATGGCTGCACAGTACATGCAGTGTGATCTGCCTTCCACAGCAGGAAACTGGTTTGTAGTGGTTAGCTTATGTGGCTTGAACTTAAGAGGCTTCCATTTTTTTTTATCTCTTTACAAAAGTACAAAAGGAAATCTTAAGGGCATATAGTCCATTTAAAATTATCATGGGTAACCCAGTGTCTGTCCCCAAAATGTTGGCTTTAGGTTGTTTTATGAACTGGAGACCAACTTAAGGTAGAAGATTTTAAAAAGTTAATTTTACTCCAAAGGTAAACTAAAGAATAAAAAGATAAGGCCACGAAGTCCTTCCTCTTTTGCTCTTCATGATTCTTATTGGTTATAAATCTATTGTGTTAATAAGAAAGGCATTCAGTGTAGCTTGAAGTAGTAAAACTTACATAAGAAAAAGAGGAAAGAACTGTGGATTTAGCTCAATGTGTTTCTTTTATGTGTTCTGTATGATATCCTGTTTGGCTGCCTGTTAATGTTTTAATAATTGGTTAAAGTACCTGCAGCTGCTTCATTAAAAAATAATTTTTGAGTGCCAGGGAATTAGCTCAGTGGTTCCAGCGTCTGTCTTGCAGGTAAGTGCAAGGTCCTGAATTTGATCCCCAGTACCATGTATCACAGTGCCAGGCATGGTGGCTCATGCCTGTAATCCTAGCACTTGGGAGGCAGAGGCAGGAGGATTGCTGAGTTCGAGGCTTGCCTGGGCTACATAAGCAATACCCTGTCTCAAAAACAAAACAAAACAAATACCACATTACAAATGTGGCTAGAGACATCTGTTAGATGCCAAGCTTCAATGTAAAGATGAAATTACCAGGCCTGCACACTTCCTCTTCCCCAGAGATCAGACAAGTGGTAACAGCTGGACTAATGGAATTGAGATAGGTATCAGTTTCCTTGGTAGGTAGCCAAGACCTTCAAACCCATCGCCTTCCTTAAAAGTTCTTTGTTCCTTCTTGGACACTTGGTATGTGACTTGCTCCCCAACGGATCAATATTATCAAAGTGAGGGTCAGAGATTTAGCTCAGTGGTTCCAGCGCCTGCCTAGCAAGGGCAAGGTCCCTGGTTTGATCCCCGGTAACCACATACAACAATGCTGGGTGTGGTGACTCATGCACAGCAGCAATCAATACCACATACCACAGTGCAGGGCATGGTGGCTCACGCCTATAATCCCAGCACTCGGAAGGCAGAGACAGGAGGACTGCTGAGTTCCAGGTTTGCCTGGACTACATAGTGAGCTCAGGGCCAGCCTGAACTACAAAGCAAGACCCTGTCTCAAAAAAAAAAAAAAAAAAAAAAATTAAGTGACTATACTTGTAACCCTATTGGTTGATCATAAGTTTGTCCCACATTATGCTCACATGATTGTGCTTTATTAAACTTCCCCTGAAAAGTGGGGCCCTCAACAACTATTCACGACCCCTCTGGCCTCTCAGAAGCTATACCTCTCAATAAATATTTCCTACTCTTACCTTCCATTTTTCATTAAACTTCATTCTTTGATTTTGAGGAACATGAACTCAGTGTATCTGACATCTAGCAGGTTGGGAGTTCTATTTCTGCATATATTTGGAGAGCAAATATTCATATAGCACAAGGAATTTGAGACTTTCAAATAGTACTCAGCTGTAGTTTCAAGACACAAGTTACTCAAGGCTTTTTCCTTGCAGGAAACTAAAAATAAAACAAAACCATAAAGGCCCTGAAGACAATAAACCCATAAATCCAGGCCCTAGATCTGTCCTTTTACATGGCCGTAAATCTGGGTTTGTATTTGTCCTTTTTGCCTATAAATTGTGCTTTTCCCACTCCGAGGAAGCACCTGTTGAGTAGCATGTCAGCCTCAAACCCGTGCAGATGGCTGCATGGTAAGCCAGCAGTTGGGAGCTGCAGCCAAGGTTGGCCATCTTGCAGACACTCCCTGTACTGTACTCTACCCCAGCTCATCGTGTTCATCCTGCAACTCTAGTAAACTCTTGTCATGTGTCTCATTGACCCATCTTGAAAATTCTTTTTCCATGATGGGAGTCAGCAAGCTTATAAACTTACTCTGCAAGTTTCTTCTTTTCACTCTTGGGGAACTTTGGACCCACACAGCCAAGTGACAATTCTCATCTGAAGAAAAAAAAAATCAAGGTATGTTGGGCCATGCCTGCAATCCCCCGGAAATTGCAGATTCAGGCCCAGGCTGGGCAATTTAGTGACTTACAAAGACCCTTTCTCAAAAAAAAGATTCTGGGTTCTGTCCCTTCTACCACTCCCTGAAAAAAATAGTACATGAAGGTTCTGGATCTAATATAACAGACTTTGTTTAAACAAAGTCTTTGTTATTTGGGTGTGGTAGTTCATGCATGTAATTCTAGCGATTTGGGAGGCTGAAGCAGGGAAATCACAGGTTAGGGCGCAGCCTGAGTAACTTGGAGAAACCATTTTTTTTTTTTTAGTTTTTTTGAGACAAGGTCTCCCTTTGTAGTTCAGGTTGGTCCTGAACTCACTATGTAGCCCAAATTAGCCTCGGAGTCACAGCAGTCCTCTTACCTCTGCCTCCCCAAGTGCTGGGATTACAGGCGCGAGCCACCATGTCCAGCATTGTGGTATCAAACTCTGGTTGCCCTTGCCAGGCAGATGCCAGAACCACTGAGCTAAACACTTGGTCCAAGAGTTCATCCCAGTTTTTTTTTTTTTGAGACAGGGTCTCACTTTTTAGTTCAGGCTGGCCCTGACTCACTATGTAGCCCAGGCAAGCCTCGAACTCAGCAATCCTCCTGCCTCTGCCCCCCGAGTGCTGGGATTACAGGCGTGAGCCACCATGCCCGGCCATCCCAGTTTTTTAAAGGGCCAGGGATGTAGCTTTGTAGTCCCTGGGCTTAATTCCCAGTGCCATACAAAAGTCCTTTTAGGGGCTGAGGATTTAGCTCAGTGGTACCACACTTGCCTCACCAGTGCAAAGTCTTGAGTTCAATACCTGGTGGTGGTGGGGTCTTTTTAAATTTCAGTCATGTTATGATAATTTTAACAAAACAAAACTTAGGATCTTGCTATGTAGCCCAGGCTATTTGAACTCCCAATCCTCCTATCTCAGTTTCCCAGGCATTGAGATTATAGCTATACCACCATGACACTTGTAGTAAACAGGATGCATTCCAATACAGACTATTATTACAGACAGCTAAATTAGGTAGAAATATTTTAGACAGATATGGGTGGGCCCTTGACAGAGTCATTACAAAATATGAAAACATTACAACCATTGCCAGAGACACTTCTGGCCTCAAGAGAAAGACGAAATGAGCAGGTCTGCGTACTTCTCCAAGGACAGAGAAGTGATGACACTTGGCCTAGTGAAGTCTAGTTAGTCACCCCAGTGGTGGCCAAAACCTCCAGACCCACCATTTCTTAGAAAAAGGTCTTTGTTCTTTCCACGTACACTTGTTATGTGGCTTGTTCCCATTGGATCACTATTACCCAAGTGACTATATATGTGACCTTATTGGTTGTTGTACCTACACAGCTTTTGCTCTATAAAACTTGCCCTGTAGGGCTGGGGGTTTAGCTCAGTGGTTCCAGTGTGTGCCTGGCAAGTGCAAGGTCCTGAGTTCGATCCCTGGTACCACATAGCACAGTGCCGGCTGTGGTGGCTCATGCCTATAATCCCAGCACTCAGGATGCAGAGGCAGGAGAATTGCTGTGAGTTCAAGGCTAACTTGGGCTACGTAGTGAGTGCAGGGCCAGTCTGAACTACAAAGCGAGAACTGTCTCAAAGAACTAAAAAACAGTAAAAAAACCTGTAATCCCAGCACTCGGGAGGCAGGGACGGGAGGATTGCTGAGTTCGCGGCGGCTTGCCTGGGCACCATAGTGAGCTCAGGGCCAGCCTGAACTACAAAGCGAGACCCTGTCTCCAAAAAAGCAAAAAAAAAAAAAAAAAAAAAAAAACAGTAAAAAAAACTTCCCCTGTAAAGTGCAGTCCTTGGCTACTCTTTCAGGATGCCTCTGCCTCTCAGGAGCTCTTCTCTCAATAAACATTTCCTTCTCTTAACCTCCATTGTTCTAGAATTCATTCTTCTATTTTGGAGAACACAAACCTGGCATGTCAGACATCTAATGGGTTAGGAATTATATTTCCCTTATATCATTTTGGAGGTCCTGCATTCCTGTGTCAACCTGACTGCCCAAAGGGGGCAGGTTTCTCTCCCTTGTCTTCCATGCCCTTGTGTGTAAGCACTCATTTTTCTGGGGAGGGGGGTTGGGAGTCTTTAAATTCTCGAAACAAAACAAAACATAATGAAACAAAACAAAAATCCATAAAGGTGCAGAGGATGAGAGGACCAGAGAGACACACACACATCTGGCCTCAAAACAAAGACGAAATGAGCAGGTCTGCATACTTCTCTGGCTGAGAGATAGAGAGAGAGGGAGAGAGAGAGAGAGAGAGAGAGAGAGAGAGAGAGAGAGAGAGAGAGAGAGAGATAAACTATGCGTTAGAGGCAGAGGGATTGGGAGAGAGCAAGGGTGAAGAAATAAATGAATAAAAAGCTTTTGGCTTTTGACTTGACCAAAGTTGCTCTCCCAGTGTGCCTTTTTACCTCGGGCCACTGGCTCACCATGAGACGTGACCAGGCAGGGTCTGTGGGTCCCCCAGGCTGAGAATAAGGAGTCTGTCCCACCCTCACAGAGTGAGTTTGCAGATTCACTGATGTTTGTCATGGAAAAACAATTTTCAGGACGCATCAGTAAGAGACATGAAAGGGTTTATTAGTGGTACAGGGTGCATTTAAGAGGGCGTCTTCAGGATACATGACCTGGGGCGCGTATTCTCTCAGCCATGGGCTCACGTTTGAAGTTGAGATGTTGCCCACCAGCACCGCGGCTTCTTACAGGCAGAGGAAGCATAATTTACAGATGAAACGGACAGATCCAGTGCCCAGATTTACGTGCTTATTGTAAATGGACAGATCCAGAGCCTGGATTTACAGGCTTATTGTCTTCAAGACCTTTAGGAATTTTTTTTTTTTAGAGTGAATTTCCTAGAAGAAAAAATGCTTAAGTAACTTTTGTGTCTTAAAGCTACAGTTAAGTGCAGTTTAAAAATATCAATTTCCTTGTCTGCTCTCTACCTGGTTTTTAAAATTCTAATTTCCAGGTCTCAGCACTTTAGAATGCAACAGACAAATTGAACATAATAAACGTTTCAATGGAGGAGATCAGTTCTTTCTAGTTTTTACTTAACTTTGTATTCGGGCAGATAAGGAAATTAATTTGATTTTTTTTGTACCAAATTTCTTATTTTTTTTTTCTTTCAGAATGCTATATTAAGGTAGTATCACTTCCTGAAATTTAGGGTTTTTAAAAAAAACTTTATTTATTTATTTTTGAGACAGGGTCTCACTTTGTAGTTCAGGCTGGCCCTCAGCTCTCTATGTAGCCCAGGCAAGCCTGGAACTCAGCAGTCCTCCTGCCTCTGCCTCCCAAGTGCTGGGATGAGAGGTGTGAGCCACCACGCCCGGCATTTGTGGTATGTGGTATTGATTGCTGGTGAGCTTGAGTCTCCACGCCCGGCATTGTATGTGGTTACCGGGATTGAACTCAGGGCCTTGCGCTTGTGAGGCAGGCCCTGGAACCACTGAGTTAAATCTCCAGCCCTAGGGTTTTTAAAACATATTTAAATGAAGGTGTGGTTTTTAAATTTGGTACAAAATGTAACTCACAAGTAGAGTTGTTATTACCCACTTTGAGAAAAGAAGCAGGAAAAACTTATCCTAAGTCACTGTTCAGTTATCTGATGATCTAGCAACTTCTTATGGCTCTCTCCTTCATCTTTTTAACATTTTATTTATTTATTTTTTGATACAGGATATGTGTCCCATGCTAGCCTCAAGCTTGAATCCTGCTTAGTCCTCTGTCTCCTGAGTAGCTGGGATGACAGGTGTGTACTTCTCACTCCCTTTCTCTCTGTTATATTTTTAGCTGTTTCAGGGCCCTGATATACCCACACATACCAGGGGTAGGGAAAGGAATAATGGATTCAAAAAACTTTATGATGGTAGAAGTTTAAAAGCCACTACAAAAATAAGATCTGTTAAGTTTTTTTATTGTTCTGTGACGTATTTTTATTTTTGTTTGTTTTGTTTTCCATACTGGGAATCAAACAACACGGTGTTCTACCACTAAGCTACAGTCCTGCCCTCAACCCCATTTATTTTTTATTGTGAGATAGTGTCTCATTAGGTTACCCAGCCTGGCCTAAAACGTGTGATTAGTCTGCCTCCTGAGTACCTGGGATTATAGGTGTGTGCCACTGTGTCCAACTTTCATTATGTTCTTAAAGGACTTCTTTTCTTTTTGGTTTTGTAGACAGAGTCTCGCTGTGTAGCCTCAAACTCACAACAATCCCCTTGCCTCATCCTCCTGAGTGCTAAGATTACAGGCTGGTGCCACTGTGCTTGGCTTCTTAAGGCACTTTTAACAGATCATAGAAATGAGCACGACATCCCATGACCATATTTACGGCAAATATACTCTCACAAATGTGCATTATGAAATTATACAGAATGCACTGGACAAGATGGCCCACACTTATAAATCCCAGCACTAGGGAGGCTGAGGCAGGAGGATCCCTGCAAACTCAAGGCTGTCCTAGGCTACATACTGAGCTCAAAACCGGCCTAAACTACACAGTGAGACTATGTCTCATCTCCCTCCCAATTATACAGAATATTATTTCACATGCACTGAAGAAACGCAGTGGGTTTGCTGGTTGAGGTCTGGAGTAGTTGTTAGAAGAAAGTCACTTTCAATGCTGTTTCCTTTCCACCCAGCAACATATGTTGTTCAAGTGGAACAAGAACAAGGACGTCACTGTTTCTTGAGCCATCCAGAGAGCTCCAGTTTAGGAATTTTAGCTGTGCCTTGTTGAACTGGAACCATTTTGCATGCTTGTTTAATTCCAAAGGCCATTAGGGTAAATTCTGAAATGTGGCTTAATAGCATTTTAACACTGATCTTCTATTACTCTTTTGAACAATTTTTGTTCGTCCCATCTCATCTCTCTGTCACCCACACAGGAGGAATCAGAAAGAGGGTGTCATGGTTAGAGGGGTGGGACCTCCAGGAAAGATGACAAATGAGAGACAAAAGGCAAAGTATCCAGAGCGCAGCAGGGCCTAGGCCGGCAGCCAACAAAAGCTGCCTTCGGCTGGCCGCGTCCTGCTCACCAACTGGCACGCAGCTGGGGGCACTGGCACGATGGGTAAAATAACCAGACCGTGAGCCAACTGTGCGCTCCTGATCCCCGGACAGACAGCCCCTCCCCAGCCCTGACCCAAGGAAGCACCGGCCCAGCTTCCCGGTCACTGTGTAGGACAGGACCGCGGTGCCTCAGACACAGCTTCGTTAAGGGCCCCGCGGAGCTCAGCGATGTGGGAGGAAGCCTGAGGCTTTGGCGTCTGTTGGGCCCCGTTTCCACCCGAGTCTCGTCACTTAAAGTCAGTCTGCTGTGAATATGAGCTGAGCTTTACTCCCAGCGTCGCTCTCCCCTTCAGGGGGCCTGGGGGAGACCTGGCAGAACCCGACCAGCCCTGGCTCTAGGGTGTTCTGGCGGGGACGTCGTGCGGGGTAGGGCAGGGGGGTCAGAGAAGAAAGCGCAGCAGGAGAAACCCACGTGCTCCCCGCTGCTTCCTGGAGCTCCGCTGAGGTCCGGGGCTAAGGGCCCAGCGAGAGATGCGCGAAGCCCTGGCCAGTGCTGAGCAGGGACGTGACCCCGATCGCAATGTAAAGTTCACAGCCGCTTCCGAGCAACACGAAGGACAAGCCAGGTGTGGCGGGAAACCCTGTATCTCAGCACTCTGGGAGCCTGAGGCAGGAGGACTGTAAGTTTGAGCCCTGCCTGGACACTTGGTGCCCTAGTGAGACCTTTTCTCAAAATAAAAACAATGAGCCCCAGTCACCGCCACCCGCACACACAACAAAGGAAATGGGCTTTGCTTTGTAGGAGTGTGGCCTTGTTGACAGCAGGCTGCACACACAATGGTGGTCCTGTGAGATCAGACCTGGGAGAGGTCGGTTGCAGCCGTCTGGTTAAGTGCTCTGAGAGGCAGAGCAGTAAGGCGTTGCCCAGAAAAGTGTCCTTCAGAATGCGCCTCCTCTCTGGGGGCCGCACACAGGAGTGGGTGAGAGTGTTGCAAAGTGACCCTGAAGTTTAGATGGTATAAGCATCCTGTCTCGTGAAATTTTCCCATCCACCCCACCCCAGTAGTGGGTTGAATCCAGTGATATTCTGCCCTTGGCTGTCTCCTCAGAACTTCTTACATTTTTGTGTTTTGAGACAGGGCCTTGGTAAGTTGTCCAGGCTGGACCTGGATTTCAATCTTCCTGCTGGAGCCTCTTCAGTAGCTGGGTGTGTAGTCCTGGACCTCTGGCCTCCAGAACTGCTTTAGAAAGTGGGGAGAGGGCTGGAGGATTAGCTCAGTGGTTCCGGCACCTGCCTCGCAAGCGCAGGGTCCTGAGTTCGATCCCCAGTAACCACATACAATGCTGAGCGTGGAGACACACCCACCAACAATCAACACTGCATACCACAATGCTGGATGTGGTGGCTCACGCCTGTAATCCCAGCCCTCGGGAGGTAGAGACAGGAGGATTGCTGAGTTCGCGGCGGCTTGCCTGGGCACCATAGTGAGCTCA
>PVIC010030010.1:0-22169 GCA_004025085.1 Thryonomys swinderianus
AAAATAATGCATGTTTCTATCATGTGTCTTCATCAAAGTGATTTTTCTTTGAAAATGGTCAAGAAATTTTTGCCTGTACCTAAATTGTTGCCATCTGTGCCATTAGATAGGATTTAAAAATGCAAGTAGCTTTCACTCAAATACTAACATGAAGTCCCTTAATGAGATGTTTTACCGATACCAAATTCAAGAATGGTAATTATCAATACTTGTTGTTTTTGGATGGGGGTAAAGTAGGTGTAATCTTATTTTATGCCTGAAGTAGTAATCATTCAATACTTCCTCTGTGATTTGAAAGATTACTTTTCCTTTTATTTTTTAACCAAACATCTTTTGACTACCTGTCTCTAAAATGTGAAGCATTAAAGCAGTATTTTAAAAAGTGACCCTAGACTGTCTATGTATCTATCATAGTTCAGCTCTAAATCTAAGTGATCTGATCGTTTCTGTTATGGGAGAAGACTGTATTTGTTGACTTTTTTCTTTTAGAAAAAAAGCTTTAATTTTAAGATATAAAATGGTATATAAAGTTTTTCTCAGACAAATTTTGAGTCAATTTACTGAGGAAAGTGCAAAAGTAGTATATATTTGAGTAATTATATACCTATTGCCACTCGAACCAGAACATAAAAGAAAATATGTTCATTTTCTTTCATTTAAGGGCTCCTCTCTGGTGAAATGTGTGGCTTTTTCAAAACAAAAGCAGTGGGAACGTGAGAGAAAAAGTGCCGTGTTTACCGTGGGGTGCAAGTTCCCTGGGGCTGTGCCCTTCAAACTGAAAGGTGACAGTGCGTTTTGTGTTTATTTATTTTTTTAACCATTCCACAGTAAGAACAAAATGGCAGCTCAGCGTGAAGCAACAATTATATACCATATCAGATATATTTCAGGTACTTGAAAGCTGGAAATTTTCTCTTCCATGGGTTGTAATTTCAGCTTTATAACTGCCTAGTTATGTGTGAAATTGGACATGTATTTAACCTTTCTTCTCCTCCCTCCTTTAAGTCCAAATGGCAATTAGGAAGCTCTGTAACATTTTATCTATGCACATGTTATGCTCTCTTGAACAAAAAGCCTCCTGCTAATGATACTTTTTATAAGTCTAAAACGCTCTGTACTGTTCGATAAGCTGGCCCTTTGGCTTGTGAACACTGACTCTTCCTTTGGAGAACCTTCCTAACAGGGTACTGCTTCTGGCTTTTGGTTGTCTCATATTTATAATCATCACCCAATTTATGCTTAATTTTTCCATATTTCTTTGTGTTGTTGCACACATGAAATTTCTAATCAGAGCAAGTGATTCTTATATGGAGTTTAAAACTGAAGCAGAAAAAGAAATGATCTCTCATTCACTACGTCTATGAGAATGTTCTTTACCCCCAGGAAAAGCGACATAATACTATTGTCGTTGACTTTCCCTTGTTAAGGAAAGCTTTATAATTTTTCATTTATCTGATGTGGAAAATGACTGTGGCCTATGATATGTTTTAGATGGAAGTCTGCTGGCAGTCTTCAAAGACAATGTCAGGTGGCTGACATGATAAAAGATCTGTAAGATAGGCATGAATAGCAGAACTGTATTCTTTTGCTTCAGATTATTCACTCAAACCTATACTTTTCACTATCAGAAAATCAGTTATCTATAGAAATGTGTGTAGCTAGATTATTTATACTAGAACTGAAATTTTCCATGGAAAAGGTAATTTAGATTCAAGAGAAAGTCATCTCGGGCTCCATCTCCCGCAGAGTCCTAGGTGGAGCCTGACTGGTTTCTGAAGTTAGGTCCGTCTCACTTTCCTCGCAGGCGGCAACGCGCTCGGCACTGTGGGAGCTGCGGGGAATGAGATCCCGCCTCTCCGGAAGCGGAAGTGACGGCACGACGCGCATCTTTTCTCCTGAGTTCCTTCAGAGGTTGCATGTATGTCATGTAATTATCCTTTTCAAAGCAAAGGAGTGAATGCCTTAATATATATATATATCTTTCTAGAGACATCGGGAAAATTTGGTTCAGGCGTTAGCCTCAGAGGCCTTGATGTGCTGTCATTCGTGCTGAATTTGTAAATTCTTCTCCGGTAGGAAGCATTAGACGTGACTCTGGAATAGCCGCATATTCGCTGTGTTAAAGTTCCGTTTGGGGAGTGTAGTGGCCATGGACAGCACCCTCGCAGGGACGGGGACGTGTGGAAGCTCAGTCCTGGTCTGGACCGTGTGCACATCATTGCTTTCAGCTTTTAAATTTTCATTCTAACCAGAAATTCAGATGCAGATATTCAGTTGTTGCTTGATTCCCCATGCTGGAAATGTTCTAGACTGGCCAAAAATAATAGTGAGGGACAGTTAGGAACAGAAACATATATTTTTAATGTCCTTTGATGCATAGCAACACTGTGAAATGTGTTACAGCGTTACAGTGTGTCCTGCCCTCAGTCGTGCTGGACTTCTGACTTCCAAACAGTCCACCCAGAGCAGTGAACTCGCTCTGACCGTCCCCTCCTGGACGGCCTCGCCCTCCTCATCTTGGCTGTGAATATCCCATCATTCTTAGGCCGTGTTTTGATCCTGAGGTGCTCACTCTCTGTGTTACTGGCTGTCCCCAATTCTCACGCTTCGTATCACCACGCGGTCAGAGCTGACCTCAGTGGCGTCTCGGGTAAACGCTGCGTGTAGCGGACACTCGCTTCCAGGCGCCGGCCTGTCAGTCCAGGGTGGGTCCTGGCCGTCCGCTCCGCAGCCTGCGCGCTCAGGGCGGTTCTGCTCCCGTCCTTGGACACATGGATGTGCCAACACGGTCTTTCTCTTCAAAACAGTGTGTGTTCAGTTGGGGGTTTTTAGATAAATAGATGCAAATGGTCACTTTACTTCTCGAATAATCTTATTAAAGACCCCTGTCTTTACTGTTTAATGTGTTTAATAGTGTTGAATAAGTCTACGTTTCTTACCCAGACTTAGGCACTGGCAGAATAGAAAACAACGCTGGTACAACTGATTTATTTATCTACTTATACGTAAAAGTTTTATTTTTATTATTGCATGTTTGCAATATGTGCTGATTCTATCCCTGGGGGCGGTTGGTCCATGCGCAGAGCACCGCATCCCTACCTTCCTCGTCCCTAGCCCCTCGGTGCTTCGCTCCGTCCCCTTTCCTTTCTCAAAAGATCTGTCTTCCTGTTTCCTAGTGTCTTACTTCTCTTTTACTCTCTATTTATGCTTTGGGTTTTTCACATAAGAGAAATCATGTGAGATTTAAGCCTGTGTATTTCTCTTGTTTGCTTCACGTTACGTTCTCAGGGTGCATCCACTTTGCCACGAAGGGCTCGAGCTCACCCTCTCCGTGGGGTAGCGCTCAGGGTGTGGAAAGGTCACATTTTCTTCATTCACTCACACGGTGATGAACACATGGCTGCTTATCGTTAGCTATTACGCATCTTGCTGATACAAATATGGATATGCAAGTAACACTGTAATACGATACATGTCTCTGGGGGATGATATCCAGAAGGGGGCGAGAGGGCTCGAATGGAATTTCAGGTTGTGTTTTTTGGAGGACTCTCCGTTCTGATTTCCATGACTGGATTAGTTTATGTTCTCGGCAGTGACGCAGAGGGTTCCGTCTCCCCACAGCTTGACCAGCTCTGGTCTGTTTGATGTCCTCACGCCGGCCATTCCTTCAGGAGTAAGACGGGGTCTCAGTGTTTCAGTTTGCGCTTCTCCAGGGGCTACAGATGTTGAACATTTTAAAAATGTATTTATTGCTTTTTTGTACTTTTTCTTCTGAGAAGTGTTTTTCAATTTACTTGCCCATTTCTTATTGGTTCTTTTGTTTGGGGGAGAGCCTGCCTGTATGAGTTCTCACATTTTCTAAACAGCAGTCCTCTGTCCAAGGAATAACAGCCAAAAATATTTTTCCTCTCCTGTAGGTTGTTTCTGCTGTCGTATTTATTTCCTTTGCTTTGCAAAATAATCAACAAATGGCATAATTAATTTAATTTCTAACTGAGTACTAGATGCTATTGTAGGTTTTCCACTTCCTGATTTTCCCATTCTCAAACTAAGCCAGGTTTTCACAGACAGTATTATTTTCTCTAAATGCTTAAAGAACATCCTAGAGGGAGGCATAGTTTAAAAAGCTGCTTCAGAATCAGTACCCAATTTTTTCTTCCCCTTCAACATAAACCTCCGTGGAATGTCTTTTCTTGTGATCCTGCTTACAGGCTTCTGATTCTTCACATCTCAAATAATTCTTCATTGCTTCTCAGGTATGGTGAATGCGAAGTTCCCCGCTGGCTGGGGCCTCAGTCTCAGGGCAGTCTTCAGCTTGCCCGGCCTTCCCGGGGTTGTCCACTACAGCCTGGGGTCAGGGGTCAGCCGAGGACAGGCGCAGACTTTACAAGGGTAACCTGAGGCTCACACCTCTGGCTTCCTCTCTCTTCTGGTTCCTCCTTTGCTTGCGATTCGCCCAAACCTCTCTGATTTGTTGGGTTAAACCCCTCTGAGATTTCTGGCAAAATATTAACAACTTTTATGGGATCAGCTTCAGTCTGCTCTTAGGATAAACATCATAAAAACTGAAAATATATCCCCTCTAGTCTTTTCTGCTCCTGTGGGAACTTACCCATCTTGACATCATGATTTTGTAGTATCATTTAAAATTTTGTGGATTTCAAAATTATCTTATTATCATGGTATAGAATGTTAAGTAATTTCATTTTATACTCAAATGCTGAATATTTCATGTTGATTAAATTTTTTCCTCAAAAATTCTAGACACCCAAATTGAATGTTCCTAATTTATATTCTGATACTGATAGATTTTACAAGTACCCTAACAGAGTCATTTTTCGCTTTGAGTATTTAAATTTAGCCAACTAATTGAATTCTATTAGAATGCTAAACATAACAAAACAAAAAACTTATGAAGCAGGTATTTCAGTATTCAGAAAGCTTCAACGGAAATTATGTCCCTATAAAGACCAAAGATTTGTGATCTATATTCGTGGTGACCTTAGAAGAAAAATAAGGGAATAAATTATTATGTCAAAATTACTTTTATATGCAATGTTTTGGATGTCACAGGGCAATCTCTGCTTCACTTTCTTCATATAATTGTATCAGTTTCTCATTGTTAAAGAATTCCTCATCCTAAGCTACTCTATTATTTCTGGAATTTGTAGAAAGGTCAGTGAGTCTCAGGAGTTGTGATTACTTTTTCTAGCTGACATTTATTGATCTCATTACCTTCATGCTCATATTTCAAAAACTTTTTCATTCTGTTACCATTTCAAAGATGACAGAAATGCTGCAGTGTTTTCTGTATTAGAATTGTGTATAATTAAAATCTGTACTCTGTTTCATCACAATTTCATTGTCAGAACCATAGCATGTATTGTTTATAAATTAGATGGTTATAATTAGAACACACAATGTGCATAAAATTCAGGTTTAATTTATATTCTTACATACATTTTATATCTTTTCAAAAATGATGTTGTAGTTGCTTTGGCACAAAACATTTTGGTAGTACTGAACAGCTCACTGGACTCTCACCTTGGCTAATGTGTGCTTTTAAATGACTGCTTTTGAAAACTTTCTGTTTTTACAAAATCAATTGTCTCTTATAAAGAGAGAAGAGATAAAAAAGAGATGTGAATGAAGATGATTAAAAAAGTTATAAACATCTTTCAAATCACAGTACTAGGACTGAGTTATAGTTAGGTAGCTTTATATAAAAGTAAGTATAAATCTTTACATAATTCTGGACCAAATTTACTTGTCTATACAATAAAAGGGTGGTTAAGAAATATCAAAGGTATATATATTCATATGAGAATAAGTGCGAGATTGGTCTTGTCTTTTTGGTTGTTGTTGACCTGTTCTTCTTGTTTGCTAATAGGCCATCCACCCAGAAAGACTTCAGAATTTTTTTGATGAGAGTTAAAAACAGACACAGGACATGCAGCTGTCAAGATGAACCAGAAGTGTAGTCTATAAAGAATTTCCCGAAGGTTACATGGAATAACAGAAGACTGATAATGGACTCTAATTTTGCTTTTTTGAGACAGGGTCTTTGTAGTTCAGGCTGGCCTTGCACTCACTACGTAGCCCAGGCAAGCTTCGACTCAGCAATCCTCCTGCCTCTGCCTCCACCTCCCGAGTGCTGGGATGACAGGCGTGAGTCACCACACCCAGCATCTGTGGCATGTGGTAGATTGCTGGTGGGCGTGAGTCACTATACCTGGCATTGTGGTGTGTGGTTACAGGGGATCGAACTTGGGACTTTGTGCTTGTGAGGCAGGTGCTGGAACCACTGAGCTAAAACCCTTGCCCTCCATCTTTAATTTTAGACCTATTAACAATTTCTGGGTATTTCTCATTTTAGGATTTGAAATCCAGGGAAGTCCGATCTGCCTGTCACTTGTGGTTTGGAGCTGTAAGGGCCTTCTGAAACCTCAGTCTAGATGTGTTCATGTTTCTGATAAATGTAAATGTCTCACTTTGCTGATATTTATTTAAGGTTTACTAGCATAAGACATTCATCAGTCCCAGGAAAACTAATCTCACTGCAAAAAATAAAGACGTGTCGATCCTTTTGGCTTCTCCATGAAGCCTGAAGAAAATAATCTGGGTTGAAATATCCATTAGCTGCAGTAGGAAATGCATCTCCAGGAATAAAGCTGTGTCCCTGCATCCTTCATAGTCAGCCTGCTCCTTCCTCAAGGAAAACATCTCCATTTATTTCCTTGTAAAATATGGAATTCTGTTAATCTGTGTAACAAAGGTACCTTATAAATGTAATACATAAGGTTCAGAAATTTCTTTATAAGATTGAATTCGTCTATCTGGGAAATAAACTCACTAAGAAAAGCAGTCTATTTTAGTGATGCTTTTGTTTTCTGCTATTAATAAGAGACCAAATTCCTCTTTAGCTCTGTAAGAAATTATTTATCATGTAGTAATCATAGCTCAAACTGATTATTTTAAATCAGATCAGTAAGTTTTTTTTTTTTTTTTTTTTTGAGACAGGGTCTCGCTTTGTAGTTCAGGCTGGCCCTGAGCTCACTATGTAGCCCAGGCAAGCCTCGAACTCAGCAATCCTCCTGCCTCTGCCTCCCGAGTGCTGATGACAGGCATGAGCCACCACACCTGGCAGTAAGTTTTTAAAAAATGGTAATATAGCTATAACAGAAGAAGTGGACATACTGGTAGCAAGTAGTGAGCTAGTCAGTTTAGATATGTCTCAGTTACTCCTAGGAAGGCGAAGGAGATCTTAGTCCCACCTATGGCCTATGGAAGAATCTCATGGCTAATAAGTAGTAAAGAAGTAATTAGATACTGGCAAAGCCAAACTGAAAGCCCCTTACTGTATCTATAGTAGTGTCTTCAGTCTTCTTTGAATGAATTGTGGAAAATATGTTCCCTCTCAGGCATGTTTAAATTTATATCAATAACTTTCACCAAAACTTTATATATAGTGACATCTTACCATATTGCAAATATAGGCATTTAAAAATTTGTGTTCAAGTCACTGTCTTAAAGTTGTTCAATTGAATCTTTGATGCCTGTTTATTTTTTTAAAGCATATACATACTTATGTCACAGGAGTGAATGATTATTATAGTTTGTGGAAGGGTCCAAGAGACAGAATCAATAGGACATGTACATACATACATATATACATGTATGCATTTCAGGAGAGAGATTGAATGTATATTCTGTTGACTCTGTCCTGGAAGAGCGAGGTAAGAGGTGGTTGCTTACAGGAGTTGAGTCACATGGCTGCAAAGGTCCTGTCATCTGCCATGTGCACGTGAGAGGACCAGGGGAGCCAGTGATGGAGTTTGGCGTGAGGAGGGCGGCGGCGGTGCTGTGCGCGCTCGCTTTGAGTTTAGCACCGAGAAGCAGAGGCACTAGGAGCGGCCGGAGGCCTTGGTGCCCCCGAGGAGCCGTCGTTGCTCTCCTCTCCCCGTTCTATCCACTCAGGCCCCCAAGACACCGCTGACGGCTGCCTGCCCTGGTAAAGGAAACCTTCACTTCGCCCGTCAGAGACTTCAAACGCTATCTCTTCTAGAAAGACCCTCCCAGATACACTGAAAATCAATGTTTCGCCAAAGCGACTTAGGCCTTTCTTAGCCCACTCATGTAGATACGTGTTGTAGGTTATAAGCCTTTGATCAGTAGAAACAATCCTTTTAGCGCAACAAAATTTTTCCTAACCTACTCTGTTAATATCAATACTCCTTCTTCTTTGTGTTAGTTTTTGTTTGGCAATTTTTATTTATTCTCATATTTTTAACATTTCTGTAAGACTCAGTTTTACTTTTATGTGTTCTAGGTAGAATATACTCCTTTAAAAAAAAATTCTTTTTTAGTTCTTTGAGACAGGGCCTTGCTTCGTAGTTCAGGCTGGCCCTGAACTCACTGTGTAGCACAGGCAAGCCTCGAACTCCCGGCGGTCCTCCTGCCTCTCTCTCCCGCGTGCTAAGATGTCTCAGGAGAGCGTCAGCCCTTGAAGTCCCGAGTTTGGAGTGGTCGCCTAGGAGGGAACAGTAGGTCAAGAGGCGATGAGAGGCATGGAGCCCCAGGGCTCATCAGCACTGTGCACGGCGATGCGAGGGTGAAGCACGTGTGCCTGCAGGAGCCGCGCTTGTGAGCACATGGTAGTGGCTCGTGTCCACGGAGGGAGTGGGGTTCCTGAGTTTTGATGAGATAGTGGACAGTGTGTTCATGGCAGCAGGGGAGAAGACACAGTACGCACCATATTTAAATTCGGGAATTATGTCTGTGTTGATTTAAAAAAAAATCTCAGTGTAAAATTTTGCCCTTTAGGTTTAGTGACCGGGACAGTAATCATTTCACCTTATTCCTTTAACTGGAACTGGAAGGAAATAAAGAGCTAAATAAAGTTCTGTACTTTCAGTGTAGGGAGCACAGCAGCGGGTCTGAAAAGGAGAAATTGCATAGCTTCACAAGCCAGGATGGCTGGAATGCCAGTCTTCTGAAAATGATACCCTAAAGCCTAAGAACACACCCAGGCTTCTCCCGCGGGGTTCAGTCCACGGGCAGAGCCCAAACTTGCCCGTTATTAGATTGTCGTAGATTTGTCTGTACTCATCATCTCAGACCGAACATATTTTCCTGCGGAAACCCTTCCTACTTGTACTTCCGGGCAGAACAGAAATATGGTTTCCTGAAGAGGAGGTCAGCTTTGGCCTAGCTGATACTACACATTCAACATACGTGATGACTATGTTTTCTGGATCCACTGTTCCGTCGACGGCCCCTGGGTTGTTCGGCGTGGGACGGCTGCTCGCAGCCCTGCAAGCGGCTCTGGAGGGCGGGCTTCCCTCACCAGCCTGACGTCCAGGGCAGGTGCTGCACTTCGCGACAGTTCTAACTTTTGGGGGGCCTCCTTCCTGGGTATTTTCTTCTGACTTCACACTGGATTTTGTTGAATAGACTGAGAAGAAACAACAGCTGCCAGAATGTATGACAGTAGGAGATTGTTGTTTGTAGCATATTTGCAGATAAGACCCGTTCCCCAGAGTTTGGCCAAACGTTCTCTGAGCTGAGCCTGTCCAAGCCTCATCTGCTTCACCCAGTGAGAGATTCATTTCTTTGTTCAATCTTACAAAGGGCATATTACCAAACCGGTCACTTCTTCCTTCCAAAAATTATTTAATCCTCCATTGCATTTATCTTACAATTAATTATGGAGCCCTTAGCAATACACAGAGCTCTTTTTCTAGCTAGAGGAGTAGCGGACTAGACAGCGTCTCTGTCCCCAGAAGAGCTTACGTTTCACATGTGAACTGCTTGTGCCTTCCGATTCCACCACGATGAAATTAAAACTTTTTCTAGGGGATTGGAAGTAAATGACAGCTTGAACGCTTCCCAGCTCTCCAACTCCCAATTATTTCTCAGTCAAAGGAGACAGCCTATGTACCTGCTGCTCTCAGAGGGGCTCAGTTCCTGTGTACTTGTGGTTTCTCTAGGGGGAAAGTCATGCTTATTTGCTTGTGCAGAGATCTGGGAGGGCTGCCGTGTCCTGCTCGGCATGGGGGATGTGCAGGAACGTTGGGGACTGAACAGCAGCTGCCGCGTAAACTCAGGAGAATCTGGACCAGTCCTTAAAAGTTGATACCTGGCTTGTGGTTTTGTTTTATACAATGTAATGATGCTTCAAAATTATGTACCCCAGTAGAATATGTACAGAGAAAAATTTAAAAAAAAAAACATTGATATCAAGAGTAAGTTAGATGATTTATCATGCAGCCAACAAATAAAATAGGAGCAGAGAGAATACATGTAAGAAACGAGACTGACCCGCTCAAGGTGTCATTGAAAGGACTTGAATAATCAGGCATATATATGACTTAAGAAGGCAATTGGAAAAGTAATTGAATTTGAATGAGATTTAGGGACCGTAGTTAAATGAGGAATTACATTTAGCTGAGCAGAAAAATAAAATGACAGTTTTTTTAATGGTGACAAGTTGAACTTCATGAAGAAAGTCTATATTCTTTACTGAGATAAGAGTCAAACCCGGACAGAGTTTCGTCAAAATTAACCAAAAACCTTCATGGTTTAAGATAAAATGAACACATTGGCTTCATCCTTGATATTCACGCAAGTGGTGTCTTTCATTCTTCTTTTGTTACCAAATCAACTAGAGACAGGTTTTTGCTTTATGAATCACACACACATTTGTACGATGATGACTTTGCTTAAAGGCTAAATAAAAATTACACGTTCTTATGCAGCTGAAAAATAAGAGTTTGACAATTGTTTTGGAAATGTCAATCAAAGAATAGAATTTTCTCTGGGGATTTTAGAAATAGGCCAATCTAATGAAAACGGAGAGTCATATTGGAATTCAGCACACGTTCTTCTTGAAAAGATTGATGTATTAAATATTTATGCAAACACATTAAATTGGCAAGTGTATGAAAACATTATTACATATTCATCACCTTCACATTTCATCTTTTCGAAGAGAACTTCTTCCTATAAAACTAAAATAGATGACTGTAAGTTTTCCAAAGTCACATTTTTCAAATTTCATAACACCAGATAGTTTCTCTTTCGTGTTTATATTAATTCACATAAACAACAAATTAATGCTGGAACTAGAAAAGGCTAATAATTTATTCAAAACAGTAACACAACAGTGCTGCTTCATCACTGGCCTCCGCCCTAGGCCCTCCTCCTCAGGGACGGCGAGTGGCCTCGGAGGCCCCGGGTCAGGCGGCCGGCAGAAGCCAACGGTCAGAAGACAGCGCGTCTCTGAACTAACCTCACTCCCCCCGCAGTACAATGGGCCCTGACTGACTCCAGAATTCCTAGTCTTTGTAAGGCATTACTCGAATTAAAATTAAATTGACTACACTTCTCACTAAAGTCCAGAGAGTTGAAATGATTTTATATATGCTCTAAAAATATATGTGTTTAATATAAATTGCCTCATTATGCAGCGCTCTGCATTCACAGTTCGCTTTCTTCCTCCCGTATTTGCCTGCTAACCGCAGTCCCCATTTCTTCCAGCCTTTCCATCGCTCATTATTTGATTTTTGCCGCCACCGTCAGTTCCATCCCCTCACACGTACCTGGCCGTGCTTCTCCCGCTCTGCACGAGCTTGACTTACCTTCCTGCTCGCTCTCTCCTTGTTCCACCCTCTTTGATGTCTGACACCATTACCTCACGGGATGATTTTTCTCATGTTGAGTCTTCATGCTCTATTTTGATGGTTTCTCCATGGAATCAATCCCGTAATGGGCAGAAAGGCCCGTTCTTAGCCCGACTGTGACTTAACTTGGCCGTTCTGTTTACAGCGTGCGGAGGATAATCCCTGTCGTACCACGGAAGAGAGGGGGAGGGAGAGAGGGAAGACCAGAGAGAGGGCGCCACGTGGCTGATTTAGAAAGCACCTCGGAGCGCCGCTCGGGCTGAAGCCGTCTGCTCCGCGAGCCAGTCCCAGCCTCCTCTGCAGTCGGCGGCGACGGCCCCTCCGCTCCCAGAGGCCCTCGCGGCAGCCCTGCCTCTGCCCCTCCGCAGCCCTTCGGCTCTTCGTTTCCCCTCTTGGCTCCTCGCTACCTCCGTGGTGCTGCTGGCTCCTCGTTTCTTCCCGTTCCTTCCTTCCCTGCGAGGCTTCGCCTTCCTGTCCCGCGCCTCTCTGGCGTGGAGTACAGACTCTGGTTATTCAATCTCTAATGCACCATTATTTTGAGAATGAACGTAGGTGAAGGCCGGGTACGAAGCTCAGAACAGCCTGACACAGATAACAGGAACTAAGTCAGTCAGTTTGACAGCTCTTGGCACGCTCTCCTTCACCCTGCTTGGCAGTGGCTGCCCCGTTATTTCCTGGAGATCGTTCCCTCCGCTTCTCATCCCTATTCAGGGTGCCCTAAGCACGCTCTTCAGCGATCAGGAAGAACACTCTTCCTCATTAACGATTCATTACGGGGAGGAACGTACTTCATCTTGTAGGACAACAACGTATCGCTTTCTAATGGCTGTTCTAAGACCGTACTACACACTGGGTAGCTGAAAGAAGCAGTAGTATATATTTTTCAAATTTCTAGAGGCAAGAAGTTTGAAATCAAGGGCCAGATGGAGTGAGCGCCCTTCAGGAGCTACGGTCAGACTCGCCTCCCTGCCTCTTTCCAGCTGGTCGCGTCCTGGCCTCCCTCGGTGCCCTTGGCCGTGCCCACACCACTAACTCCTGCCCCTGCAGTGGTCTTCTCCTCTCTGTCTCCTCGAAGGACATTTCCGGGCGCGGGGGGCCTGCTTGGAAGCCTTTAACAGTTGGATCCACAAGGACTTCTGCCTCCCCAGAAAGATGAGTCACGTGTCCAGGAAGTGGGATTAGACCAAGTCTTTGAGAGGGTCAGTGACCCACTGTATAGTCTGAACAGACTCAAGTCATTCAGCCTTCACAGTCACAGAAGATCAGTGAAAATATTTTCTTTATTTAATATAAAGGAAAAAATAATAGCTCTTTCCTTCAGAATAATTTTGCAACCTTTCAAGGCTTATTGAATGCATTGATATTCAAATGAAAAGGACATTTTTTCCTTCTTATTAAAGACCACTGATTGAAACTTGTTAAAATAATATATTATGAAATACAGAAAAATCATTGATATTAGCAAAAACTATAAGTATATATTTAAACAAAAGTATAGATAATTTTTGTGTATGCAATATATATATATATATGGCAAGTATAAATACATATTTGTAGTCATGGTGAATTTACAACTATATATTATACTCCATTTAAAAATGTTATTTGCATTTTCTATGTTTATCATTTTTATTTTTTAAATAGGAAATGCTTAGGTAATTTTACAGGGGTCTATGAATCTATATGTATGTTCTACCTCTAGTTATTTATACTTTTAATTACAATCCCTTCTCAGGTCTTGACTGAAAAGTAAATGATTATTGTTTTGAACTGTTGTATATTTTGGAGTCTTTCAAAATTACTTTCAACCGTTCTACATTAACATACATATATATGTATGCACAGTTTTATGTATGTATGTGTTTATTTTTGGTGCTGCGGATTGAGCTAATAGCCTTGGGAATGCCAAACTGAATTATATCTTAGCCCTAGTTTATTACGTTGGGTTTCTTGAAGCCTGAATTTTTCAAAGCCTAAGGCTAATCAATGAAGATAATCTTACTGCTTCTTAACCAAGATTATAATGGCAATGAAGGATTTAAATTTTTGCTATCAACTTCTATAATTACTAGAAAAGGTTTGATATTTTTTCTAGAGATTCTCTTTCATTTGTAAGCGTGTTGCTTATTTTCTAAAGTTTTAAGTTATTAAGGCTCCAAAGGAAGCAATATTATTCACTTAAGCCTTATTCCATCAGCAGACTTCATATATATTTTGAATATTTATTATTATGTCACTGTGGTAAAGCTTTGTACATGAAATTTCTCTGAACTGAATGATTACTTACCTCTATGAATTTCCCAAAATGCAGTATTCAGATAAATAAAAGAAATACATTTGCAATTCTTCCTAAAGACTAAATTTGCCTTCAATAAAGTTTATGTTCAGAAAATGTTTACAAAATACAAGGAAGGGTTGATCTCATATTATTATTTTGATTTTAATTATTTTTAATATAAAATGAATATAATGCCTTTTCAATATTGATCATATTTCTTCGCAGCAAAACTGAAGTTTATATGAATTTCTAAATGGGTTCAATTTTCTTACTATAAATTACTTACTTTGGAGTATTTTGGAAGGACTTGATTTAATGAATTGTGTATTTGTTATACATGGCTCACTTCTAGTCATGTACATTATGCAATTTTCTATGGCAAAATTTTTACTTAATTCAAGTCTATCGAATTTAGATTCATGTGGGGTGTGTGAATTATGTATCTAAATTAATTTTTTCAAAATTTTGTAATAGTTATCTTTATTTCTCCTCGGTTACTTTCAGACGTTGCTTATGTCAAAAACGGATTTTTGTTCTAACGTTTTGTTAAGCTATTTCAGTATGTTCTATTTATTATTACACTTATTTTTGTGATAGTAGTATGCTGTTTTGGTTAGTAAGTTTTCAAATGTGCCTTGATGCCTATTTGGGAGAATCAGCAGTAGTGTCTCCCAGTTATTCAATCAAGAACATTTTTATGATCTCTTCATTATTTTTATATTTTAAAAGTGGTTTGTTAAGTGAGAAGAAAAGAATTGGGAACTATTTTAATTGATAGCAAGGCACAGACCTCACAAACTTGTAAAAAGTGCCTCTCAAAATATTGGTCATTATTTTATCTTCTATTTTCATCATAAAAGAATCTTAAGATGGTCAAGAAGTGTTTTCATATTAGAACAGTTTTTAAAATGAGACCTAAAATATGCAATTATCTCTTATTTAAAATAATAGAACAGCTTTAATATCACCAGATGGTAAACTTATCAACTCAGACATTCATGTTGTATAGATTTTATATTCTGCCTCCACTTTAGTGTGCAAGTTTAGAAATCTTTTACAAGATTAAAAGTGGTATCTTACAGTGCAGGGGTTAAAAAACAGGGTTTTATATTGTAAAAATCAGGAAATGCAGTATCATTTCAGATGAATATAACATTATTTACATCAGCAAGGTAATTATATATTATACCTTATAACCAAAGCAGTCTAATTTATGATGAAAGTGTTTAACAGAAGAATAAAGATTTTTTTTCACTGGGAATTTTCGTGTTGGCCATTTTCTGGTGCTGTTGATCTGCATGAATGTGATTAATGATAATGAAGGAAAAAGTAGTCCTACCAGGCAGGAGATGAAAAATTATCTCATAAAAACATTTCAGAGCATAAATATTTCAATATTTTAAAAATAATTCATTTAATTTTTGTGACATAAAACATGTGTGAAATGTGCCCGTGTTTATTAGTTTGGCTTGTTTACTCCAAGCGTGAGTTTTCTACATAACGGTTTAAAATTCCGCTTCTTTCTAGACACTGCACAAAACCATGAGACAAGTAACCAGTTAATGTTGTTTGGTAGGACAAATGCAAACATTCAGGCAGCTCGTTTAGAGGTAATGGTAACTGTGAGACACAATATAAAGTGTCATATCGTGTTGTCATTAAGTTGCTGGATTAAGTTCACAGTTTCCTTTGTGTCGCGAGCTTGAGCACCTTCCCGAAGAACAGATCCACTTCACAGCTCACACAGGGCCCCTGTGTGGCCAGCGGCGTAGCTGTTTTGTGACCGATGGCTCCGGTCTCTTGCCTTCCCCTCTGGTCCTGGGGTGGGACGAAGCCCTTCCCACGGAGCTGCATTCTCAGTGCTTTTCCTACTGCTGACCAAGTACTCAAGTTTTGAGCCCCTTGCCTCCCGCCCTCCGAGCACAGGAGTTACAGGCCGTGAGCGCCGCCCCTGGCTGGCGCAGCTGCTCTTGTATGATATGAAATAGGAGAGACTTAGGTCATGTGAAATAAATAATTCACATGTAAATTCACATTTAAAATACGGAGGATAAAAATACTCTTAATGCACAAAATTACTAAAATTATTGAACTCCCGTACGGGATGAATGAATTAGGGGTTGATTTATATGAACACTGTTGCCACAGGTATGAATTTTTTCTAATTATGGAAGAAAGCTGTGGCATATTCAGTGTGTTTGCCTGTGACGGGGCAGGCTCCGTGGGCACGCGTGACCCAGGCAGAGCGATGTGCACCGGGGTTAACATGCTGCTGCCACTGCTAGGAAGATGACAAAGGCAATTTCTCTGTTGCTCTTAGGACCCTACACATCTTGTGTTGTCTCCAAAGGTACAAGAATAGATTTCATAAGTTTCACTATCCCGAGATTCATTTTTAAGTGTGAAGAGTATATTCAATTGGGATGTATTTTTTATTTATTTATTTATTTATTTATTTATTTATTTATTTATTTATTTATTTATTGAGACACGGTCTCACTTTGTAGTTCAGGCTGGCTCTGAGCTCACTATGTAGCCCAGGCAAGCCTCGAACTCAGCAATCCTCCTGTCTCTGCCTCCCGAGTGCTGGGATGACAGGCGTGAGCCACCACGCCCGGCACTGTGGTGTGTGGTGCTGATTGCTGGTTGATTGCTGGTGGGCGTGAGTCACCACACCCAGCATTGTATGTGGTAACCGGGGATTGAACTCAGGACCTTGCGCTTGTGAGGCAGGCGCCGGAACCACTGAGCTAACCCTCCAGCCCTGGGATGTATTTTTTTAAAATGTAACACCTGGAAGTTGGAAATGATAAAGTTGCAAAAGGCAGTATGTTTTGATATGAGTCATCCTTATCCTTCATGTTTGTGACACGGGAAAGTTTCATGAAATGCAGAGGACGGTCCAGTCCCTGTTGAACTGTACTCTCCAGGGATCCTGGGGGCCAGCAGACAGAATGGTGGCCACACCGCCCGCGCATACTGGGAGCAAGGCTCTCTTCTCTCTATGCCCTTGTGACGTTCACACCATAATTTTAGAAAATGAAATGAGAAGACAGAAATGCTGTATAAACAGTGGGGACTCCTGTTTATCTTTTTGAATTATTCAGTCATCATTTTAGGTGTCTGACTTGCTGGATTCTTGTTTCTTTTTGCAAAATTAATTATTGAATCTAAGTCTGAAAGAACTTTATCCTAAATTGTTTCTTTGACTGATTAAATTATATTCTTGTTTTTATTTGATCTTCTAGAAAGCAGCAATCAAAACGCTACATCTTTTACTTAGGTGCCACAAGGCATTTTAGTCTTTCTTGTTTTACTTTTTGACCCTGTGGGTTATTACTGGAGAAAACATCACTATTTTAAGGATTTGGAAAATAGGCTAATCATGCCTTCCTCTTCCATCTTCTTTTCCTTCTTCCTGTTGTTCCTTCCTTCCTTTCTCTTTTTCTCATTTTCTTGTTTTCAGGTGGAAACGAGACTGCATATTTGATGGCTGTATTTATGTTCAGATTTACCACTGTAAAAATACCACAGGTCTTCATCTTTTAAGTGTGACTTCTTATGCTTGAGTAGGTAAATATATTTATAAGCAACTTGCTTGAAGTAGTAAGTAACTGTAGTAGAAAAATTTAACCGACAGTTAAGACCAAGGAAGGATTGCTAAATAGGTCCACGCGGACGGGGAAGTTGGATCCAGCTTCTCCGTAGCTTGCAGACTTCCTGCTGAGCCCAGTTCCTACCATCAGAGAATATTCCCGCTCGTGCGGGGTAACTGTGGCTTTAGAACCAGGTGCTAATTGGCGGCAAACATGAAGGACAAGCAGCGCTCTGTATCTGGAGACACAGAGTGAGCTGGATATTAGGCATGTCCGAAAATTTGCTTTTGCTTATTTCAAAACTAACTCCTGTGTTCAGCTAAGTAGTATTGGAAATACTTAATGCGGTGGAATGGATATTTGAAAACAAAACAAACAAAACAAAAAGGCAGTATGAGGAAGGGATACAATCGGGAAACTAATCAGGCAATCTAGAATGAAAGAAATAAGGGAAATAACTTCACTCAAGTACGCTGTGCCTACATTTTCAAAAACATTTTTATTGATGAATGTATTCCTAAAATTCACAGTTTTTCATAGTTTAACCATTATGATAATTTCTTTTTATGATAGTCTCCCAGTATACTGTAGTCTCTTTTACATGCATGTCCAGTTATGTTAAAACTAAACAAAGCGAAAATCTGGCTTTCCTTTCTGGCCCAACCTGGCTTTCTTTGCTGGTGCCACACTTGTCAGTACAAAGGGCAGCTACTGGGCTCCGGGGCTGCTGGCCAAGGCCTGGAGGAGCCGGCGGCCCTTCCCGCGGCACGCCTCCCGGGGGGCTCGGCTCCCACGCGGGAGGGCCTCTGCGCACGGTCCGCCCTTCGGCGAGAGCCTGCTCCGAGGGACGCTTTCCGGAGCTGCACCGCGGACAGCAGGAGAGGCCGGGCTCGAGGCCCGTCGCCTCGGCAGCAGCTCCGGCCACGCCCCGTGGCTCCGTCGCCGGCCGCCAGGGCACCAGCCTCCCCCGAAGCTGCTCCCACTGGCCACGGCGGGGCAGCAGTGGCCGCTCCAGGCGCCAGAAAGCAGCGCAGGGGAATCGGTGCCCATTTGCCCCCTGGATCGAAAGCGGGCCAGCGCGCAGACCTCCCGTCCCTCCGCCTGTGGTGGGAGGTGGTCTCCACTGATTAGTGCTTAGAATGTTACTGGGAGAGCATCAGCGATAGACTACCCCCAAACAGTCGGTCTCGAACCATATTTTTAAGCTTCCCTGGTTTGTAGTTTCGGCTGTGAAATGATGGAATTTTAAGACATAGTTTATATGTGGACGTGTATCACGTACCAGGGGGTCGAGGAAGTCCTCTGATGAGCATTATTGCCCCACGCCTAGAATCTACCTTTTATTATTATGGTTTAAAGGGACCCAGCAACCTGACGTCAAGTAGCACAGATGAGTTTCTGCCAGCTTTTGAATTTCAGATAAATCAAATCATAGCTTATATATTTCTTTGTATTTAGCCTTTTTTGTGGTGGACATCCGTCCACCAGGTTCATCTGGTCTCTTTTTTGAGGCACAGATGTTTACTGTTATGTGGTATTCTACCATATTTATAGCCTATAATTTTTATCCATCTTACAGTTGAAAATTTGGTTTGTTTCCATTTGGGGTTCACTATGAATACTTCGGAGGTGAGTACTTCTGCGTGGTATTTTGGTGACCACACCCATTTCCACGTGGTATGGAACTGCTGAGCCAGGGCAGGAAGGAGGAGTCCCAGGAGACGGCGGCAGCGGCAGCAGCTTTCTGGAATGCGCGCACCAACCTCAGTACTGATATAGCATCATCTCCTTGACTTGTGCAAAAAGTCTTCCAGAACCCTCTAGTGCAGGGATGGCCATCCTATGGCACGCATACTGTTTTGAGACAAAATTTGTTAATATATGAGTTGTTTTTTCTGAAGTAAAACCACAGTATTCAGATTTAATTGCAATGTTGGCCCCATGTAATAAGTTAGCAGGTGCTGGGTGCTGTCTGGACTCTTGTCTCTGAACGGTTCACCGGCCCTGCCCCAGTGGACGGCAGAGGGGTGGACGACACTAAGGGGTGGACAGTCTTCCTTGTACAATCATACACACGGTGAAGTTTAATCTGTAAATTTTGCAGACCAAAGTGTAGTATGGATCTTTTTCCATCTTCATAATTTTACAGACAGATAATACACGCTTGCTGTCAATCTTAGCTACTTCAGCATACAATTATGTGGGGTTTTTTCCTTATTAGTCAAGGGGTTATACTTTTAACCTAATGGAGTATTTTATGGTTTCTGTCTGATATCTGAACTGCTGGCACCCACTCCTGTGCTTTGGAGCCATGATTAAGTAAAATAAGGGTTACTCTAAAGCAAGTAATGACACAGTGAAGTTGATCTGATAATCCAGTGGTTACTAAGTAGCTAATAAGCAACAGTGTATAGTTCATGGAGAGCCCAGAGAACTCGTCCTCTCGACAGAAATAAGTATGACAGAGGAGAATTTCATTAGGCTACTCTGAATGATGAATAATTCATAGACAATGAATTGGCTATTTCTGGAATTTTCAATTATTTGTAATTCAGTAAAGTATCTTTGAAGTTTTCTCTCACTTTAAAATTCTTCATTATTGATTAGTAAGATTTCTTTGTATTCATAGTATGCTCTTTATTATTTTGTTAGTATCTATTACTTTGTGAGTATTTTGTTAGTATCTTTTCCTGTGCCTTTTCACCCATAATAAGATGGTTTCGAAAAAACTCCCACAATATGAAAACACTGTTATTTATTACCATTTAAATGGTAGAGCTTTTGTATAAAAATCTGGATTTCTAATTTATTTTAAAACACAAAGATTCTTTGACTTCCTACTTCTGCTCATGAGCTTTCCGTCACTGGGCCAGCACCCTGAGATAAACACTTATAAGGAGGAATATGTATGTTGGCTGATGCATCTAGAGATCTCAGTCTGTGGCTGGCTGGCCCTGTTGCTTTGGGCCTGTACATAATGGCAGCAGCGAGTGGGGGAAGAAACCTGTTTGTTTCCTGAGGGCCAGGACGCGAAGAGGAACACGGGGTGGGCTCGGAGCCCCGACACTTCTTTCGGGTGCATGTTCTCCCCAAAGGCCTAACTTCCTTCTGCTGGCTCCCACTGTCTAAAAAGGTTTCACCCCCTTCTGATAGCACAATATGCCGGGGAAAAAGCCTTCACCACACGGGCTTGGCGGGCACCCAAGGCCAAACCGCGGCCCAGTCCGAGGCCTCGGGACCCGAGCTGTGCGGACGCTCCCGTGAGAGTTGCCCCCCAGGGACCCTGCTGCCCTGTGCCATCCCGCCCCCACGCTCCTGTGGCAGCCTGGCAGCCTGGCCCAACAGTGTCTAACCTGAGCAGGTGCTCTAAGGTCTCCTCCGTGTCCGATACCTGAGTTACGCTAACCCACGCCGCTCGCCCTGTGGGTTCAATCAGTTCAGAAACAACAAGTTTGCATTCAGGTGTCACATAAATAAGAAGGCAAAATCTTTGGCTACCTAAAAATTTAAAATATAAAATCTAAGCAAGCTAGTTTTCCAGGAGGAAAAAATGTAAGAATTGAGTTTGAAAGGAGAAGCTGAGAGCTTAAATTATCCTTGTATAAACAGAGTTTAAATGGTGGAATTCGTGGAATCTGACCAAACTTTTTAAGGATTCAGATGTAAAATAAAAGTATCACTGCCTAAATTTGAGAATTATCTCATGTGTGTACACACATTTTCATACACATGGAATCATACAGGAATAATTATATTAGGTTAAAACAGAATGATAATTATTCACTCATTTCCCATTAAGCAATTAGGAACTCCACTGTCAAGCTATTGGCAGATTGCTTTTGATGTGAGGACCACAGAAATCAATTAAACAGTCTACGCCTGTATTTTCTTGTAAGAAAATATTAAATATATAATCTTTCAAATCCCTAAAAAATGTTATTCTATGAAGACAATATGGTATTGGTGAAAGACCAGACAAACTAATCGAAAGAACAAAACAGAAAGCCCAGAAGTAGCTCCCAGAATTCAGGGAGGCCACACTGAGGGGCAAAGGCTGTGTGCCCGATGAGGACAGGGACGGGGTGCCAGGCCCCCGCACCCTGGAGGGACCCAGACACCGTCTTTGCACCTTCCGTAAGGGTGAGCGCAAAATAAGTCACAGACCCTGACTAGAAAAGGAAAAACTATGAAACTTCCAGATGCCAGGAGAAGAAAAGCAGGAGATCTTGAATTCTGAGATGACATTTTAGATGCCACAATGAAAGCAGGAGGCACGGAAGAGAAAATCACTAGGTTGGATTTCACCTTATGCAAACTAAGAAATGAGAAGACAAGTCACGGGCGGGGCTAAAGAATTTGGAAAACATGCATTTGATAAAGGGCCAGTAACCAAAATATACAAATAATTACAAAAAAGAGCAATTGACAACGTTCCAATAATGTGAACAGACAACAGCAAAAATGGCAAATAAACATGTGAAGAGATGTTCAACATCCCATGTGTTTAGGGAAATACAAGTTGAAATAATAAACTGCCGCTGCAATGTCCTTGTAAGGGCGGAGATCCGAGGCGCTGGGACAGCTGCAGCTGAGGGTGCGGAAAGGGGCGGCCCC